>QAPF01000364.1:0-38074 GCA_004367935.1 Colletotrichum sidae | reverse complement strand
CCCCCCTTCCCCCCCCCTCCCCTCCTTTGTTGTGCTCTCCTTGGCCATCCCACGCCGTCAGACTTCTCATCCCTTGACTCCCTTGACAAATCAGTCGAACCGCCACGCTTCATAATGTCAGCAGCCCCGGCAATCGTGCAGGCCCAGTCACCGCACGTCGCTCATGTCGACAACTCCCCGCGCAGCAGCTCGACCTCGACCGAAGACGTATCGTCGCTGAAACCGAACGCCCAGTCGTCGCCGCCGCCGGCGCCACCGCAGCCGCCGTCGTCGTCATCGCGGAAGAAGAAGCAGCAGCAGCAGCAGCAGCACAACCATGGCCAGCTCAACCGCACGGCGTCGCCCAAGCGGTCCAAGACCTTTTGGAAGTCGTTCCGCTACCTCATGGACCTCACGCCCAAGCAGGTCGACGACTTTATGCAGTCCTACGTCATCTACAACCTCGACTGGGCCGACGAGGAAACCATGATTGCGACCCTCGGCCCGGACTACCGCCGCAAGGTGGGCGACTGCCTGCAGAGCTACTACGGCGTGCTGAACCACCTCTGCGCCCTCGGCGACGTCGAGAAGATGTACATCCCGCCGCTCATGGACAGGCGCGCCTCCGTGCTGGACAACCAGATGCTCTACGAGGAGTCCGTCGCGCGCGACATTGGCCTCAAGCCGGGCGACAGGGTGCTCGACCTCGGGTGCGGGCGGGGCCGCGTCGCCGCGCACATGGCCGTCGTCAGCGGCGCCCGCGTCACGGGGCTCAACATCGACCCCAACCAGGTCGCCCAGGCGCGCGAGTTCAACGAGGGCATGGGCCTGGCCAACAGCTTCACGATCCAGGACATGAACGAGCTGCCGCTGCCCTTTGACGACGCCTCCTTTGACGCCTTTTACCAGATCCAGGCGCTGAGCCTGTGCAAGGACCTACCGGGCCTCTTCCGCGAGCTGCGGCGCGTGCTGAAGCCCGGGGCCAAGCTTTCCCTGCTGGACTGGGTGAGCCTGCCGGCGTACGACCCGGCCGACGCGGAGCACGCGGAGCTCATGCGCCGCACGAAGCCCCTCATCGGAGCTGTGGGTACCCCGACGCCGGCGGTGTTCGAGAAGGCGCTCACCGAGGCCGGCTTCACCGTGCTGCGGTCCGACAACGCGAGCATCGACGGGCTGCAGGCGCCGCTGATCGACAAGGCCGACGTGTACTTTCGCAGCCTGCGGCAGGTCATCCTCGGGCTGGTCAAGGTCCGGCTGCTGCCGCCCCATTTCAAGACGCTCATCAACAGGTTGTGCCTGGACGGCCAGGCCTTTGTGAAGATGGACACCATGAGGCTGGTCTCGACGAGCTACAGGATAATCGCGCAGAGGAATTAGATGCGCGGTCGTGTCTGGCAGAGTGCGCATTTGGCATGGGCGTTCTCGGGAGCTTCGGTACTTGATACCTCTCATTCTTGGTTTCCTTGCTTGGATCCTCGCGATAGAATACGACATGATAGACCGTATGATATACCTTAATCTCAATCGACCAGCAAACTTGCAGCCTCGTTGTGTGCGTGTCGGTAAAAGTTGCTAGTTCCACATACCCTTTCAGCGCACCCCGTCATCAGCGTCTCGTGTTGATGTTTAGAATCGAGCAAAACACCACGCGAAACGTTTTCCAGCGAAAGAAAGAAGAAAAGGAAGAAGGAGAAGAAGTAGAGAAACAGAAAGAAAACAAAACGAAGGAGAAGAGACAGAAAAAGAGAAAAAAGAAAGACAAAAGGAAACAAAGGGAAGGAAAAGAAGAAGAAGAAAAGGACCACGACGAGCCCCGCAATGTCGTTGCTGTCCCGGCTGATCATCATGGCGTTGAGCAATTGGTAGTCTCCGACCTCTACTGTATCCTCGTTCCCAGAATCCTACCCTCAGACAGCCTCATGAACTCTTGCTGTCGCCTTTTCGGCATGTTCTGTCCGTCGTCAAATGTGGTACTCCGTTCGAGGAGATCAAAAGTAGCTCGCGCAAGGCGTCAATGTGGTCTTGAGTGTGTCTTCCCTCCGAATCCATCGCCCACAAGACTTCATGTCAAGGGATTGAAGCCAGGGCCAGGTGGAAGGAAGGACGCCCTTTGAGTGGTGAACACGACATGCTGGCTGCCAGGCACACAGTCGACCGTGTGTGTAATGTATGCGAGTGGCGGCGTCGCTGAAGGAGTCATGGATTTTGGTAGCTCAAACGCCCTGTTCACTGACTCGAACGGCATGTGTGATGAGGCACATTGTATAGTATACGGAGATGGGTAGGAAAGTCTGTTCTCCCAGAAAGCTGTTAGCGGAGCCATTTTGTCTAACACATGGGTTTATGGTTGTACCTTCTGTACCTTATAAGAACTGGTCACGTTATCCGGGATAGCGAGGCCACGGCCATGGAGCCACCACGACGGCATCTTCATGCGTGTTGTAACGACGTGCTCCCTAATCCGTCCTTGAGAATGTCACCAGCCGGGATCCTGGGCATTTGAAGGGGACCGAAACGTCGCTTTCGTGTCTTTTCCTTGATCTGAGGCTGGGAAGGTTTGCGTTCAAGTTGCGGGTATCACATACGAGGTTGTGTCATGCGTCTGGTCACACGCATCTCGGCAGTGGCACCAACAGCAAACCCCTCTATTGCGTCTGCTTGAGAATTTGAGGCTATGGTGGGATGAATGCCAGAATATTATGTCTGTGGAAATACAGGGAACTCGGTTTGTTATTCCTGAATGCAGACACTCTTCTCCCAGCAGCCTCGGTCCACCGGACACTGTCAGGCGCCAGTCAAGACATTCTTTCCTTTTCTTCACACGGTTCAAGCAGGAGACTCAATCGTGAACAAAGGTTAGTCTGGGTTGATTGGCCCAAGAACGACCAGAAAACGAGTAGAGCGGAGCTGGAGTGCCGTTCCTGATTGTGTCTGATCGGGTTAGGAATAGAACCTTGGCACCACTCCAGCCCTTATGGCGTCCGAAACAAGACGTGTCTCTTGCTGTCCCTAAAGTCCTGACACTCAAATGTCGCAAACCGGAGCCGTAGATTGAGACTTTGGCATCGCGGGGTGACGCTTTTCTTCACCCATGTGAGCATCTTTGTCCATGGGGCCCAATGTTTCTGGTGATGATTCAATGAGGCACCGCGCCAGTCTGGCCATGGAAGACCTGGGGCAGAGAAATGGTAGATGCGTTTTCTGCGTGAATCGTACTTACTGACCGATATAATCGGCGATTGTTTGTCCCGTTCGCCCAGATACAGCCTGTCACCCTGACCAACAGCCCGCTTGACAAGACGCCGTCGAGGTAGTTACCGAAATCTCTTTATACTCACAGCTTGGCTAAGCTTACTATCCTTAGTGTCCGTACATCCTCGTCTCTGTAATAGGCATTCATGTTTGTTGGATCGTGATCACAATTCGCAGCAGAAATCATGCACATGTCTGTCAGCGTAAAGGCAGAAATGTAGACCCAATTCCAGCAGCAGCCCTCGGCCGTGAAGAAACGGTCATGGAATAGACTAAACCTTCTTCTCAAAGCTTGTTGCCGCATCTGTCGTTGGCAGCTATGGCAGCTTCAAGACCCGAGACATTCTTCTTTAGTTCCCGTCAGGTACGGCCACTAAGACGACGTCGATCGTGTCTAGACTCTGCGCCTCCCAACTGACGCTTCTCGGGGGGACGAGCAACCCGACTGAAAGCGTCACATCAAGATGTGGCGGTTGAGCGGGAGATCCTGTCTACTTCCATCAAGCCCCGGTTTGCCGGTATCCAATCCGCAGGCCGGGAACAGAGACATGTTTCGGAGCTCTACGGCAAGTAAATGCAACCGTATAATTATCCAACCCAGAGAGGACAAATCGACGCTAGCCTATCTTACTGCTGTCATGGACTGGTCCTGATGGTTAGGCTGTGATGGGATGGGCCAGATCCCAGACTCAACGGGGATGAACAGAGATCAACGTACATGTCTCGAAGTGAGCGGGAGAGCAGCGGGCTGCCGTTTCTCACCAGCTTTCCATTCCAGTGACAGTCGGCGAATGTAAGATTTATCGCATTGCTCTGCTCACAATGACTAGAGTGGCTGTTCGGGTCTGGGCAATGAGGTTTACATCATGGGAGAGCGACTGGAAGGGAACACAACGTATGTCTTGACTACTATTAATATTATATCGAGATATACAGTATTGTTGTGTCTCCTAGTGCCCAAAAGAAATAGAACGCTTGCTAAATATTATTCCCATATCCTGCCCACCATGTTACATCGCCCCAACCGCGCTTCGCGGTGCTGCGAGGGGCATCAAGGGTCAAACCACCAAAAAGCAGAGGGCCCAGAAAGTGAAGAAGCCCATTGATAGTACGCTTCTCCGGGACTGACCGCCGTAAGACTTGGGAGACGAGCCAGCAAAGATGACGAAGCGCGGAGGAGGGTCGTCTTCCGGGCCACCCGTAGCGATTGGTGGCTGTTCAGGCTGGCTTTGCACCGGCGGAGCTGGAGAGATCAGAGTTGGCGGGTTGCTATTGTTGGTATTTGAGTTGGGATCTCTGTCTCCAGCCGACTCGCCAAATACGTTGCCAATTGGGGTCGCCGTCGGAGGACTGGGACCTGTTTCGGCCGGCGAAGGGACAGGAGTGTCGGCGACTGGGGCTGACCCGGGGCCTGATGGAACTGACCCGGGCCCTTGTGGGTTCGACGAGCCTGCTGGGGACGACGAGCCTGCTGGGGACGAAGGAGTAGGAGGGAGTGCCCCATTTCCCAGCAAGCAGCCGTCGTCTTGATTGCCATCGATTATGAACGTTTGAATAGGCGCTATGACAGTGTAGGTGATGGTTGGGGCCCCTGTGACACCATCTCCGCAGTCTTCCTGTCTATGACTGATATAAGGGGCCGCAGATACCAAGCAGACCAGGGATAGAAGATGGAGCGGCGTTGTTGCGAGCATTGTAACGGATGACTGAGAATGGTTGAAGAACGCTTTCACGAGTTGCTTCTCGGGAACTTGGGGCACATGAGGTCTATCTACTTTGCATGAGGCTCGCTACAGGCTGTCCCTGTAGCTTTGTGATGTTAGTCTCTTAAACAATGATACTCAATCGGACAAAAGATGTCTTCGACGCATCGACTTCTGCTTGCGGTTGAAAGTATCGCCCAGCAAAACCAACCCAAGATTCCTCCCTCCAAATCTTCGGCCCAGGTAACTGCTGTTGCCATCGAGCAGCATTTCTTTGAAGTCAGAATACCTCTACGTATGCCGAGGCATAGGATTCACGTTGTGCCAAGTCGCCCTGTACATCCCACCAAGCATTTCGGATGGTAAAGCTGCCAGCAAGCCCGTCACGGCTCTTCGCAAGCGAAAACGGACATTTGAAGCCACCAGACGCCAACAACAGAGTCTCTAGTGCCCGATACATGGGTAACTAGCCCGTAAAACTACCCCAACGCCTTTATTCATCATGCTACGTACGGTCGGAAAGCTTGGATGAGGGCCGCGGTGGATTCTTCCTTGGTGCTGAATGTCTCAGTTCCAACGAGTCGCTTTTGGAACTCACAGACGAGTGTTGCAAACTTCAATGGGAATAGTGTGAACAGTAGGTCCCGTGCGAACCGCCTCATTGGCCGGTTTTGAGTGTGGATGTCTCGGGCCGAGTTGGCGTCTTTTGATCCCCGAGCAGCGAGAGCTTTCTCACGATTTCGCCCTGCCGACTTACGGCAACGAGGGATTAAGGCGCCGGAGACCTGGCCTGTGGCTCAGTCTAGTTACTAACCCCCGCAATCGATCGACCGATCTTGCATTCTCGCCATCTTGCAGCTTGACGGCGCGTCTAAGAAAAGGTAGCTCTTCGTCCACTGCGAAGATGCCGAAGATTCATTCAAGTACCACTCAAACCAGGCCTCTGCTGGGCTAGATTTACAGATGTAGTCTTGACTGTCTTGGTTCCAGCTGAACAGAGGTGAAAAGCGCTGAAGGATCAGAGTTCAACCCGTTGAGGGAACATTATCCGCTCAAGAAAGTACGCAAGAACGAGGTATGGTAGAAGGGTCACTGAAACCGAAACATTGCCACCAGTGACATACCAAAGAAGCGCTTGAAGAAATTGCGTAACTGGAGGCGTCGCCGGCGGGGAGCTTCAGCTGTGATTCAGATGAGCCTCAGGCTCAGCCGTTGAATCGATCCGGCTTAGCTTTCTGTCTAGCATGAATTATGGCGCCAAAGATGAGTGACGTTTTCAGTCAAGAGCTGGAGGAGACCATTTCCCAGCCGCGCGGCACTGCTAAAGCATAGTCTTGCCCCGTTTGCGGGCAGAGGTCGGTCAGTTGAGGAGCCAAAGAAGAGCCATGAGACTCGCCTAGACTGTTGTGACAAGCACAAGCAAAGAGTCGTGTGCCATGGATTTTGGAGCATGGGAAAACGCATTTGCCATGCGGTGGCGGGTCCCCTCCGCAGAGCGTCCGAATATAAGCGAATAATCCCATGGTTTTGGGTCGGCAGTTGGGTGACCCAAGACTCTCTCCATCGAGCTTCGTCTGCCTTTTCAATAGGTGTTTCCTTTACAGAGTCTCTCGCTGATCTGTGCTGTTCATAACAAGTCTTCACGATGCGAAATATACGTTCAGGCGGCGCTCTCGGTGCCCTTTCCGCACTCTTGTGGGCCGGACTGGCAGACTCGGAGTGCATCGCGCCTGATGGGCAAGGCTTTCTGAAGCAGCGCATCGTCGTCGTTGATCGAGTTCCTGTCCAGCTGAGCGCATCTCTTTGCTCAAATACAACCATCACAGTTGCCGGAACGACTGTACCGGTGACGAACGCTCCAACGGTTCTGTTTTCCAACTTCTTCGTTGACAACACCATTACATATACTTCGACGCTGTTAGTTCAAACTCCAGACTCTCCAACTCTTTCAAGTACGCAAGTCAGAGCTGACACCTTTACCTCTGCGCCTAGAAACCCCAGTCTGCCTTTCAATGGTCCGTTTACTACGGTCACTCGAGGAGTGCCCGAGGGCTCACTCACCTCTACCTTGGTTCTTGACCCCCAGGGAGGAGACAATGTCGGTACCAAAATCATCCTTGACCCCTTCTTCACAGAAGCGCAAGGACCGTCGTCTGTATTCGTCACCGGGCCATCTTCGAACGCCTTTGGTCTTCAGACTCCGTTTCCTGGACGCTTCACAGCCATTACTGCTCCCTGGACTGGCATGGTTACGACCACGCTTCTGCTTCCACCTGAAGGTTCAAACGAGGCCGGCACCGAGCTCGTCTTGATACCTACTATCACGCCGTCAACTGGCCCATTCTCGACCTTGACCGGAATGTGGACCGGAACAGTCACATCAACTGTTATCTTGCCCCCGGCTGGCACTGACACAGTTGGGACGCAGATTGTTCTCGAACCAACAGCACCCGGGCAAAGCAATCTCCCGGTCCTGCCAGCTCTGTTCATTGAGCGTACGGCAACCTGGACAGGAACCATGCCGACCACTCTCACGATACCTCCCGCAGGAACTGGAACTGTGGGAACCCAGTTGGTCCTCATCCCAGCCACGACTCCTGCCGTTGTCGGGCCATTTACGACCGTCACTCTCCCTGGGAATGGCCCAGGCACCACGGCAATAACCTTGCCTCCCTCTGGTCCAGGGACGACTGGAACCGAGATCGTCTTCGCCCCGTTGCTCCCTACTTCCCCTGGCAGAGGACCTTTCACGGGACCGTTTACGACCATCTCGGTGCCGACTACCGGCAGCATCTTCAGCACCGCAACTTTTGCCCCGATCGAGCCAGACACTACTGGCACGGAAATTGTCTTCTTCCCTGACATCTTCCGAGGTGCGACCTCGGGGCCTCTTACTGGACCCTTCACTACCCTGACCGCACCTGGAACAGGAACGGCGCCGACTACATTCACTCTGCCGCCAGCAGGGACTGACGGGACTGGGACTCAAATCGTTGTTCCCCCCATCACCGCTCGGCCGGCCAGGTTCCTCGGGCCTGTCAGGACAGTCACACTCGCATTCTTCGGAACTGTGACGACCACCTTGACTGTCCTGCCCGCCGAGGGGGACAATACGGGCACGCTCATCGTTCTCAGCCCGACCCCTGCTCCAACCCAGTCAGCTCCGGGTGAACCGGACCCCGCGGATGCGGATCCGGACGGTCCTGCGGACTTTGGTGTTCTTGTCGTGAGCTCGGATGAGGACCCAGCAGATGGTGGTGTAGTCACAACAACGTACGGAGGAAGCGTCACTTTCACCTCGACTTTCGCACCCGGACCCTCAGGAGAGCCTGGTTCGACTGTGATATTTGTCCCAAGCACCTCTCCAGGACCCGCTACGCCGACTCCGCCGGTCAATCCTGCCATCCTCACCAGCACGTACAGCGGATCGTTGACCTCTACCACCACGATTTTGCCCAACTCCATTGGCGGCAGTACTGTGACCATCATCCTCGTCCCGAGCACGGTCACGGTGATTACGACTGTTCAGGTCACCACCGGGCTCCCCGGGCCGACTTCGGGATCGCCCCTTGACAATGTCATCACTGCTGTAAGCTCTGGTACATTGTCGGCGAGTAGCCAGGGACCGCTGACTGCCTCCGGTACGACTTCGAGCACGTTGTCCACGTCTCCTGCTGGTACGGGGTCAGCTTCTTCAACCGAGGTTCCTGTGTCGCCGGATCCCAATATTCTTGCTTCGAGTTCTGGCACGTCGTCGACCACCCGAGCAGGTTCTGCGACGGTTACTCCTAGCTCTGTGTCACTGCCCTCGGGCACTCCGATCACTGGCTCTCTGGCATCGTCTTCTTCGCCACCGGTTGACCCCAACGTTATTGTCTCGACTTCCAGCACGGCACCAGGTGTTGAAAGTTCTGCGACAGCGACCTCTACTTCCACCACACAAGGTCTTCCCGCTACCTCGGTAACTAGCTCCTCGACAGCGTCGTCGCCGCCGGCTGATCCGAACATTATTGCGTCGACGTCCAGCACCTCCTCGTCGACCGGCCAGGCCACTTCTGCGACAGGAACAGCTAGTGGCTCATCAGTTTCGTCGGGTGCGGTGACAAGTGGTGGCTTCACTTCGTCTTCGTCGTCGGTTGAGTCCGGTGTCCTTGCGTCAAGTTCCAGCATGTCTTCGCCCACGGCTCAAGGTAGTTCGGCAAGCTTGACAACCACTACCAGTACCTTGTCAGCTTCTTCCGCTTCTTCCTTGGCTGGCCCCTCGACTTCGTCATCGCTGCCTGTCGATCCCAGAAGTCTGGAGTCAGTCTCCACGTCGTCTTCTTCTGGCATCCAGAGCTCTTCCTCCAATACTCAGGGCCTCTCTTCCAGTACCCAGAGCCCTTCTTCGCAATCCGCTACCAGCACGAGCACCTCTACAGGCTCTGTGACTTCCTCGTCAACGCTACCGGTCGACCCTAGAAGTCTAAAGTCAACTTCTACATTCTCTTCTCCTGGTATTCAGAGCTCTTCATCTGATATCCAGAGCTCTTCATCTGGCAGTCAAAGCTCTTCATCTGGCATTCAGAGACCTTCCTCTGGCATTCAAAGCTCTTCTTCTGGCGCTCAGAGCTCTTCCTCTCAGTCCTCTACCGGTACAAGCTTCCCTCCGGACTCTGTGACTTCTTCGTCAACGCTGCCGGTCGACCCTAGAAGTCTGGAGTCAACCTCCACACCCTCCTCTTCACAATCTGATACTGGTACAAGCACCTCCACAGGCCCTGTGACGTCTTCGTCAACCAGCACAGGGACTACAGGAACATCAGGCGTCTCGAGTCCTGCCTCTAGTTCTGCCACGGGTACGGGTTCCAGCACCGACTCCAGCTCTACCTCGAGGTCGACCTCAAGCTCTCCCACAGCCTCTACTCTGGGAAGTAGCACATCGAGTTCAACCAGCTCGACAGACTTTTTTCCAAACATCATCAGCTCAACTTCCACCGCTAGCACATCAAGTCCGGCAACATCTTCCAGCGCAGTTACATCGTCGACTTCGGCCACAACTTCGAGCTCATCTGCCCCGGCGAGCTCAGCCACGTCAACGTCGGCTGGAACTAGCAGCACTGGCACTGATTCCTCCACGATTCAGTCATCTTCTTCCCCTGTGGAGAGTTCTACGTCCACTGGCACGATATCCGGGAGTAGCACAGCCAGTAGTGGATCAAGTGGTGCGTCGTCGACGTTCTCGTCCGCAAGTAGTTCCGCAACCTCGGCGTCGAGCTCCTCAGCCTCGTCCAGTTCCTCAAGTCAAGCGTCCTCCGCAGCGTCTAGCACGCAGTCTGCGACATCGACGTCAACAGTGGCATCCTCTAGCACAAGTAGCGTTGATGGCACCAGCTCTCAACTCACGTCAAGCACTGGGACCAGCAGTACGGGAATACCCAGTAGCAGCAGCTCTTCGCTCTTCTCGTCCGGCAGCTCTTCTGCTCCGAGTACGGTCAGCACTTCAGCTTCATCTTCTGCTACTTCATCTTCCGCGGGAACTTCCAGCTCGTCAGGGTCTACTGGAAGCACTTCTGCTACATCCTCCGGGAGCTCGTCTGCAAGCTCACCTGCAACGTCAACGCCAGGGTCGTCTACAGGCAGTTCCACATCTTCTGCTGCCCCATCTACCAGCTCGACTATCAGCTCCAGTGGCGCATCTTCTCCAAGCTCGACCGTCGGCTCGACTTCCACTGCGTCTGTCAGTTCGTCAAGCACTTCATCGACCGGCTCGGCTTCAAGTGCGACATCCAGCTCGACTATCAGTCTATCGTCCAGCGCTTCGTCGACTGCTTCACCGAGCAGTTCCATAGTCAGCTCATCAACAGCTTCATCGACTGCCTCGTCGATCAGCTCTTCTGTCAGCTCTTCATCGACTGTCAGCCCGATAAGCTCCTCCACAGGCTCTTCCGTGAGCGGCTCATCCATCCTGTCGAGCAGCTCGTCGAGCAGCTCTTCTGTCATCGGCAGCTCCAGCACGTCTCCCAGCAGCCCGTTGCCCACATCCACGTCTTCGCCCATCAGCTCGTCGGCTACCACGACTTTGTCATCCACAGCTTCGAGTTCGTCCACGTCGCTCACCAGCTCCAGCCAAGGAAAAAGGTCCACTGAATCGACAGCCGGTCCTAGCAGTAGTCCACCCTCACCACCATCCTCAGCCACACCGAGCTCGACCTCCAGCGTCACGACCGCTAGTTCAACTTTGGCTAGTTCTCCAGCCTCATCACCTTTGTCGAGTGCCAGTTCCACCTTGAGCTCGTCTTCATCATCATCGGCGAGCTCTTCAGCCACGGACGCGACCTCTTCCACATCTACAGGAGGCCCGGGTACCTCCTCGACCGCATCCTCAACCGGCTCAACCAGCTCATCTAGTTCATCCTCTTCCAGCTCAGTGATTCCATCCACTTCCTCCACCCCTTCTACCTCGTCGAGCTCAGTTATTTCCTCCACCTCGTCCACCCCTTCAACCTCTTCCAGTTCGTCTGCCTCGTTGAGCTCGTCCGTTGCCCTTAGTTCCTCCAGCTCCATTACCTCCCTGACGCCCACGACGACGACCTCCCAGACGTCGACCTTTAGCGGGTGTGTCGTCACAACAACGGCCACAGCCGCAGCCCAATGCGGTGCTTCTCTTCCCGGAACCTGCGCCCAGCTCCCTACGACAAACGGTCTCCTCCCCCTCACCGCCACCGCAGCGTCTTGTCTGCTGGATCTCGGCCCCTTTGGCGTCGGCCCCGTCGCGCTCTGTCTCACGACGAACCTCAACCTGCTGGATCCCCGAGGCGCACCCGTCGCAGACTGTCTTCTCACAGCCCTCAGAGCGTCCTGTCCTCAGACACTCCCGCAGGTCTGCCTGGACCTCCAGGTCCAGAACGGCGTCGCGTTGCTGGCCAACATACCCGTTTGCGCCGGCGCTCTCGGCCCTTACAACAGCGGAGCGGCCGCGATCTGTCTCGCGCTCAACTCCATCACGAGCGCCACCACCGGCCTCTCCGTCTTTGGCTGCCTCCAGAACAGTTTCAACCTGGTGCCCTCGGTCACCACGATTACGGATCCATCCCTCTGCCCGGGACCTACCGCACCACCGTCGCCCGTTCCGACCTGCGTGACGCCGCCCCTACCGGGCCAGTGTTTGAGTCTGGCTACCGGCAGCGTCATAGACCTCGTCCTGAACCTCCCGGCCTGCACCGCAGCCCTCGGCGGCCTCGGCAACATCGTCGGCGTCGCGACCTGCGTTGCGGGCAACCTCCTGTCAGGGCTTTCGGTCGTCACCTGTCTCCAGGACAACCTCCGCGCCAACTGCATACGGACCTTGCCACAGGTGTGCCTGGACCTGAGCCTGCTCAGCGGCACGGTCGACACCGCTCTCTGCGTGAACGCACTGGGGCCTCTGGCTGTTGGTCCGGCCCTTGCGTGTCTCACTTCGGGTCTCACGAGTGGCCCTGCAATCGTCCAGTGCTTGAACAGAGCGCTCTTTACGTGAGGTGGACGTCTGGTACTTCTGAGGGAAGGGAATCTCCGGCGCGTTTTTGGCCATTTGAAAAGCAGTGACAGAAACAGTTATTGGATGAGAAACTGATTTGGAGTAGCGTGAGGTGTATGGAGTTTCTATGGGATCGATTGTGTTTTGTAGGAACTTGGACATCAAGATTCTAATAGTGTGTGAAATAAATTCCTTGAAAGCATCCTCACTTGCGCTGCGTCATCGTGAGGCTTGAAAGCGACATTGTTCTCTGGCTCGGAATACCTTCTTCTACTCCCTACTGCCAAGTTTTCACCGTTCGTGGCCTACTACGCCTTCTCTTCATGCCGAGCGGTGACGATAACACCAGCCTTTTCCGTGTCGTCAGTCGACGCCTGGAACATGTCCTCGGGCTTATAGCTGCCAAACTTGCGCAGCGGGACGCCGTCGTTGAACATGCGGTCAATCTGCTCCAGCGACTTGCCCTTGCACTCCGGGACACAGAACCAAGTGAAGGCAAAGGCCAGCACGAGGATGCCGGCAAAGATGAAGCCGACCTTGGAACCGAGACCGGCGCCAGGGGTGTAGAGCAGGTAGGGGATGCTGAAGTTGACGAGGAAGTTGGCGAGGACGTTGACCATGGAGGCGGTCCGCTGGGAGGCATCGCGGAGCCTGAGGGCCGGGATCTCGGTTGTGACGACGTAGTTGAGGGGAGCCCACGCGAACACGTAGCCGGCGGCGAAGATTGTGAGCATGGCGACGACGCCCGTCTTGACGGCGAATTGGGGGTCGGCGATGGTGCCCAGGGAGCCCATGGTGACGATGGCTGCGAACTGCCAGACGGCGCCGACCATGAGCAGAGGTCTGGGGTAGATTGTTAGTACAAGGCCAGCGGGCAGATGGGCCATGCATGACAGGCTACTCACCGACGTCCGACGCGGTCGTTCAGGTAGAGACCGATAAAGACCATGACGAGGTTGACAATGGCGTTGACGATGGTCATGGTGAAGGGGTTCACGGTCCCAATGTCCTTGATGAAGATGGCGCCGTAGGTCGATGCGAAGGCTTGTCCGGTAGCCTGCTGGAGGAAGTTCATCGTCATGACGACCGCCGTTCTCTTCAGGTTGACCCCCTTGAAGAGCTCCATGTAGTTTCCCTGCTCGACCTCCTGTTTCAAGGCGTACTGCAGTGCGGCGAACTGCTCGTCGATCTCGGCGTCGGTGATGGTGCCATGCCGGAGCTTCTTGAGGGCCACTTGCGCCTCTTCTACTCTGTCTTGGGTGAGAAGCCAGCGGGGAGACTGTGCCGAGTTAGCCGAGCGAAGGTGTCGTGCACTCGAGGACGACTGACCTCGGGAATAAACCAAATCAGGCCCATGACGATGACCGGGATCACGTAGAAGAGCCCCATGGGAATCCTCCAAGAGGCGTTGCCTTCCAACGTGCTGGTGCCCCGACAGACAGAGTTGACGATGAGTGTGCCGAACTACACAGAGTAATCAGATTGACGAGCCTTTGGGACAAGGAGGAGAGGCTTGCCATCAAACTGAACTGGTAGGAACCGACGGCGAAACCTCGAATCTCGGATGGGACGATCTCGGACTGGTACACGGGCACGACGGCCAACTCCATGCCCACGTAGATGTCTTTTGACAGAATCAGTACATTAGCTACAGGCAGCTCCGAAGTCTCTGGGGCACGCACAGTTGAGTATACGCGCAGCCATGATCTGCTCTCGCGTGCTGGAAGTCAACGCAATCGTGGCCGGGATGACTGCCCAGGCACTCATGCCAAACATGCACCATCGGCGACCCCAGCGGGCGCTCACGAAGGAGCCGATGATGACCCCCGCCGCGAATCCAATGTAGTTCAGCGAGTTGAACAGACTCAGCCAGCCGGTGGGGATCTTCCACTTGCCAGTGGCCGGGTCCTCGTCGCCGAACTGCCGCTGGAAGGCGTCCATGGCCTGGGTAGTCGAGTATCCCGCATTGTCGAAGCCGTAGTTGAATGTCGAGATGGCAACGACGGTAAAGGCCGCAGCAAGCGTGCGGTTGAAGTGCCTGAGGATCCTGTTCGGCGCCATGTCGATGGTAGTAGAGTGGTTATCGACGTCTGATGCCAACTCGGAGGCGTTTTCTCGACACGACAGGTAGGCCAGATCCCAAGTCCTCAACCCAGTGGGAGACAAAGATTCACCTATTTGAAGCTGCCTAGCCGTGTGACAGAGTTTGATGATGCATTCTCGGTTGCTTAAGTATGCCGGCGCGTTTCGCGGTCTCAAACCGAGCGCCCCGTCGATATTACGTTGCGACGCTCTTCCTTGCCAGGTGGAGATCAAACCCCCAGGAACCAAAGTCAACATGCCATCTCCTACTAAGCAGCAAAAGTCGTCCGATCGTCTGCAAAGCAGCACATGGCAAAGGCGGAGAAGGGACACATCCCCGGCCTGGGGTTCTTTCACTGGGGAAGCAGGGCTTCTAAACGGCTAGACAAACCACCACCAGTTAGAGGTGGAGGAGCTGAGGTCCAGAACGAAAATCCTTTTGCGGGTTGAAGTCGGCCAGTGACCTTTCAGCTGGGATTCTGCCCACCAGACCAGGGGCTCCCCTGGGGTCGGAACTCGGGGGGAAAATGAAATTCCAAGAAAAACATCACGGAACTCGGGCGGAACAGCAACGCGAAACTCTTCTCCCCCCGACTCCCACGAACCTTTGCCAGGCCATCATGCATCTTGCACAGTTTACGGAGCAGTCTGGCCCTTACTGCGGGTAAACGAGACACAAAGCCATGGAGACTGGTATGCGGCATCGAGCTTCCGGCCGTCCCCGGAAGGGTCTCCAGATATGTTTCCAGTGCCGCAACCGAAAGGTGAGCTTTCAACCCCGACCGGGCTTGCGAGTCCGGACCTCTGCTCCGCTTCGGGATCGGACGAGGAGGGTCCCCCCGAAACTAACCCGCATCGTCCCGATCCCAGGTCAGATGCGACGGCGCACCCGGCGGATGTGAGAACTGCCGTCGTCTAAAGTTTCACTGCTCGTTTGCGGTTCCGGGGGATGTAAATAACGAAGCGTCGACACAGCAGGTTGATCCCAGCCACCTCAGACTGGAAAAGAGGCGCGTCAGCAGAGCCTGCTTCGAGTGTCGCGATAAGAAGACCAAGTGTTGCGGTACTCAGCCGACATGTCGACGGTGCTTGAGGAAAGGCGTCGTCTGTCAGTATCCAGAGGCCTCCAAGGCACAACCAACGGCAATGGCGCCTGGTACACATCAACAAGCTGCCATACCTCTGTCTGGCGAGTCGGTTGGACATTGCGAAGTCTCGGTTGCGCCATCTCCAGCGTCGACGCTCAGTTTGTACGTCTCAAGCAACCACGCTCATGATTCGTTGTACTCCCTGGCTAACAAGACTTGCCGCACAGCGAACTGAGTTCCAATAAGACCATCATCAAACAGCACATTGACGCCTTCTTCGACTTCGTCTACCCCATACCGTGCTATGGCTTCGTCCACAAGGCAACCTTTTGTCAGAGCTGGGCGCAAGACACTCACAACCCTCGACTGCTGAAAGCTATGTGCGGCCTCACGGCTCGCTACATCGCGGCGGGAGACAACGCGCGTCTACAACAGGCCACGAGATGGATCCAAGAGGCCGAGATGCAGCTCTTCATGCGCCTCGGCGAGCCTTCCATGTCGGACATCGAGGCTCTCATGCTCACCACGATGGACCACATCATCGCTCGCCGTTTCAGCAAGATGCTCATCTCGGCATGTCTGGCGGCGCGGTTGGC
Source organism: Colletotrichum sidae (assembly GCA_004367935.1). Classification (NCBI taxonomy): domain Eukaryota; kingdom Fungi; phylum Ascomycota; class Sordariomycetes; order Glomerellales; family Glomerellaceae; genus Colletotrichum; species Colletotrichum sidae. The sequence continues at coordinate 21,876 of QAPF01000364.1, read as the reverse complement.
ATACATGATGAAGCTCAACTACGAAGACGGCCGGCTGAGCTTCATCACGCAAGAACGTCGTCGACGGCTGATGTGGGCCATCTTCACCCTCGACACGTTGTACTCGAGCGGAAAGGCCGAGTTTACGGGATGCTCAAAGGACACGATACATTTGCAACTCCCCTGCAACGAGCGGTCGTTCACACTGGACCTCCCAGTCGTCACTGAACCTCTCAACCCTCCAGAGAGTCGTGTGTCGACAGACCTGGGCTTCATGGCATATAACATCAGAGTGCTGGATATTCGAGATCGCATTCAAAGGCAAGCAACGATCAACCCGAGTCGCATCATACGTGTTTCTGCAGCTAACCAGTCGACAGGCTATGCCACACAATCACCCACCGTCGCAAACCTCTCCCAGAGTGTATAGCCCGGCTCAAGGGCCTCGCGGACGAGCTCGAGATTCTGCGTCGTTCGCTGCCACAATCGTACACTTTCGACAAGAAGAACCTCTTTCTTCGCGCGTATACCCCTCAGCGGACATCCTTCGTCATGTTCCACGCTTGGTGGCACCAGTGCCAGTGCGACATGTACAGGTTCACGATACCCGGATTCCGCGAGGGCTTGTCGCTGGAGGAGCTCGGCAACCTGTCGCCCGACCTCGTCGCGTACTGCAGAGACCGCTGCCTCGAGCACGCCCTGGCCGTCGCAGACATCATGGGCACGGTCACCGAGACGGGGACGGACATCTTCATCACCGACCCGGCTCTCGCAATGTGCGCCTTCCACTCTGCCCGGGTCATATCCCGCCTCGGCTCGCCCCCGTTCTCGAACCTGCCGCGGGGGGTCGTCATCGCGAAGCTGAAGGCGTGCTGGAGCATCCTGGAGACGCCTTCCGAGATGTACCCGACTACCAGACTTCTGCGCGGGGGTGTGTCGGACCTCATCCACGACGCCGAGAGGAACTCGGGCGACTCGAGCCCGCTGAGGTCCAGCTGGGAGACGGAGCAGGCGGGCTCAGGCGGAGATGCGCGCGCAGCGGCCGCGGCGAACGCTTCGTCGGCGGAGGTCTACTCCAAGTTCAGCGTCACGGACGAGATTCGGAAGCTCAAGTTTCGGCAGGATGGCGAGGACAGCATCAACCAGTACGAGCAGGGTGCGACGGACAGGGCATCTGGGAGTCTGATGAACCCTTTTGCACTGGCTGAAATCAGCAGAGCCGATGGTGCGCAGCCATATATGGCGCTGCCGCAATGTATGTCTGCTGGGTTCCCAGACGCCTCGTACGGGACTCATCCGGCACCGTACGACGTGTCCATGACTCTGGGGTTTGAACCGAGTTATGGCGATTGTCAGCCGGATCTCTTCCTAGACACGTTCATGCCGCTCCAGAGCGACTGGAACATGGCTGATTCAGGATGCTTCTGACAGTCGTCTGTAGTATCCCATCGCACAATCTGTTAGATAGTCGCGAGACTGGTCAAGATTCTCCCTCTGCAACAACCGACTTGACATCTTTGATGTATCCAGTTTCCCATAATCATCCTCTGAAAGGGAGCTACAAGCCTTTCCAGAAGCTGTCCCGCTGCAACTCAAAGTCCCCGTCCAGAGCCGAGTCACCCCCAACAACAGAAGCTGTATAAGCCCCTCTCTCGCAACACCAGCTGTCCCTCTTTTCATCCCACACGGCCGTGCTGTACCTGTCTATGCGCAACGTGACAGTCCTCGCCTCTCCAGGCTCCAGGAAGACCTTGCTGAACCCTGCCAATTCCCGAGGAGGCCGAGCAAATCGCGACTTGGACGACGTCTTGGCCCTGCCGATGTAGAGACGAACAACCTCCGCCCCGGCAAGACGGCCCGTATTTTCGACACTGACCTCAACCAGGGATGAGCTGACTCGAAGGTCGGATATCGCAAATGTCGTGTAGCTGAGTCCGTGGCTTGAAAAGTCCAGGTCAGACCAATATTCCAGAAAAAAAGAGAAAACAAAGACTGGAGGAAACTCACCCAAACGGAAACGCGACTTGCATCTTCCGCGCCTCGTACCACCTGTATCCCACAAAGACGTCCTCGGAATAGTGAACCCTGCCGTTGTCGCTGCCAAAGCCCAAAAAGGCCGGGTTGTCTTCCAGCCGCGCAGGGAACGTCATGGGAAGCCTTCCGCTGGGGTTCACCCGGCCAAACAGCACGTCCGCGACCGCGTTGCCGGCCTCGTTGCCGCCGTACCAGCTGTGGAGCATCGTCTTGGCCTCGTGGCGCCACGGCATGCTGACCGGGTTCCCTGCCTGCGTGACGATGACGGCGTTGGGTTGTGCCGCCAGCACTGCTGAGATGAGCTCGTCCACGTGGGGAGGCATGTCCATCGTCTCTCTGTCTCTGCCCTCCTTTTCCAAGTCGGCCTTGGGAGGTCTGGTCAGCTGTGCCCCGAGTGTGAAAGTTCAGAAAACTCACATTCAGACCTGCGACGACGATGGTGTACCTGCACTTCTTGGCCAGTTCGACCGCTCTCTGAATACCCTCGCTCGGTGTAATCTTTCGACAACCCCCGAGTCGGCATGCTCCACCTGGGATGGCCAGCAGTGAACCTCCCGTGACCTTGGACGTTGAAGCGCTGCCGGCTTCGACGCGTAGAGAGTAGGTTTGTCCCGCCGTCATCTTGTAAGTAGCACGCACTTCCGCCGAACCCTTTCCAAAGAACATGCCGCCTGGCGTCTGCGCTGTTGAGTTATCAATGACGAGCTCATCGTTGACATACAGGTCGCCGACGCCATACGTAGCCAGCCCGAACTCGTAAGTATCGGTGTGCTCTGGAACAAAGTGCGCCCTCATGGACATGTAGAACGTCTCCCCCTTCTCGGGGTGCCTGTAGTCCATCAGCTGATACGTGGTGTCGGGTATCGACACACGATCAAAGGCCTTTCGATCTCTGACAGCATGTGGCTCGTTGAATAGCTCAATCGTGACGCCGGGCTCTCCGTCGTCGTTTCGCACACGCTCGGCCGAGAACGCCGGCAGCAGTATGTGTCCGTACACGCCGGCTTCGTGATGGACCTCGGCGCTCGCCGGCAACGAGTCACGGATGCCCTTCAACACGGAGCTGGTGTAGTATGGGCGCAGACTCGCACTTCCTCCACCGCACGCGGCCGCAAGGTCTGCGTTGGGTCCGATGACTGCCACCTCGTCACACTCGCCGACCCCGAGAGGCAGGAAGTTGTCGCTGTTTTTCAGCAGCACGACGCTCTCTCCTGCTAGCCGTCGGTTGAGGTCGCGATCCTCCGGGACGTCTCGGGCCGTCTCTTCTGTCGCAACCTGCGCCGAAGCAGCGTCGTTGACAAAGTCCAGAACCTGCCGTGCGCGCTCGTCGATGGTGTGGTGGTGTACCTTGCCGGAGAAGACGGCCGCGAGAGCCTCCTTTTCTCGGTATCGGCTGGGGCCCGGCATCTCCATGTCGACGCCGGCATTCAGGGCTGCCTCGCATGAGTATGTGCCGTACCTATTCCGTCGTCAGCCGACTTCTTGGCAAGAGGTATATGATCAGAGAGATGGGACAAAAGTACCAGTCGCTCATGATCAGTCCGTCGAACCCCCATTCCTTGCGGAGTATGTCTTGGAGGATCTTGTGGCTCTCCGACACGTGTACACCTTGCACCTTGTTGTAGGACGCCATGACAACTCTCGGGTTGCTGTCGCGCAGCGCCATCTGGAAGGGCTTGAGGTAGATTTCGCGCAACGCCCTGTCCGACACGCGCACATCGATCGACATCTTGTCCGTCTCCTGGTCGTTGGCCACAAAGTGCTTGAGGGCCGCCAGCGTTCCCCGAACTTGCACGCCTCTGATGATGGCCGCCGCGAGCACGCCGCCGAGGTGCGGATCTTCCGAGAAGGACTCGAAGCCCCGGCCGTTCAGCGGCGAGCGGATAATGTTGACCGTCGGGCCGAGCCACACGTGGGCGCCTTTGGCGTCGCACTCCTTGGAGAGGAGCTGTCCGGCCTGCTCGACGAGTGCCGGGTTCCACGTCGCCCCCAGGCCGCTGCCGCACGGGATGCACAGGGCGGGGACCGGGTTGAAGAAGCGGGAGCCCCGGACGCCGTTGGGCCCGTCTGTGCACTTGACGGCCGGCACGCCGTGCTGGGGGAGGGGAGTGGAGTGCCAAAAGTCGGAACCTGCGCGCTTCGTGTCAACCGTGTGAGGCTGGAGGCCTTTCTTGGGAAGTCAGACTTACCCGCGAGCAAAGAGATCTTCTCTGCGAGTGTGGCCTTTTCGAGGACTCGGTCGACGTCGACTAACCGGGACGGATGGGGTTCCATGGCCTCGGCTTGGTTGTCTACCAGCTTCATGTTCATCCTGCCGAGTAAAGAGCAGAGCTGAGAGACGTGTGAGAGCTCATTGTCCAAGGAGGTGCATATCAAAGCTGAGCTTCGGCATAGTCGTCTGGCTGGGAAATAGGAGAAACCCTGACATGAGGTCGACCGGGGTCCTCCGCCTCGGATGTCGGCCGCGAGAGGGTCCCGGAAGTCGCCCTATGTAGTACACAGTAGTGCCGATGCTCCGCAAACACGATGTGGGACAGGCCCAGATTACGTCCGTTATGGTCTTCGAGACATGTCATTGTATGACTTGTTCGATATAGCCGCATTGGACAAGACGAACAACGCGTGGAGTGTCCGGATGTTTGGGAACAGAGCTGAAAGTGCCTGGCTCGTTCGCCCGAGTCAAGCAAGGAACAGACGAAAGAAGTAATAAACTGATTCTCGATTTCCAACCGGATGAACTGACTAAACTACGACTTCTTCCAATCCCTAAGTAGCCCGCTCAGCCAAAGGCAGCCATGGTGCTCCGATGGCCTCCATTCGCACTGACACAAGCACCATTCACCCATCTGCCCTCTTCGCTCGCCAGAAACCCCACGATGTACGCGATATCCTCCGGTTCCCCCAGTCGACCGGCGGTGGTGTCCTCAATCTGCTTGTCCAAAAACTCGGCTGGGAAGGTCTTCCTGGCCGCCGCCAGCGCGTCCGTCGCCGTCGGCCCCACGGCCACGCTGTTGAAGGTCATGCCCCTCTCCGCGGCGAACTGCTCCGCAAACGACCTCGTGAAGCTCTCCAGCGCCGCCTTGCTCGCGCCGTACGTCATGATCGGGTCCCTGTTGCCCTGCTTGCCGGCGATGCTCGAGATGTTGATCACCCGGCCCCCGTACTCGGGCGCGTGCGGCAAGAAGTTGACGGTGAGGCTGACGGGCGCGTACACGTTGGCGCGCATCATCTCGGCAAAGTCCTCGGGGCCGGTTTCCGCCACCGGTTTGACGGCGTCCGGGCGCCCGAGGATGGCGTTGTTGACCAGGATGTCGATGGTCTTGACGTCGAGCCCGGCGAGGACCTCGCCGACGACGCGGGATCCGACGTCGTGGTCGGCGACGTCGGCTTGGATGACGACGGCGCGCTCGACGCCCAGCGCCCGACACTGCTGGACGGTTTCCTCGGCGGCGGTCTTGTTGGCGACGTAGGTGATGGCCAGGTTCGCGAGGCCCTTGCGCGCGAGGTGGATGGCGATGCCGCGCCCTATGCCGCGAGATCCCCCCGTTACCACCGCCGTTTTGCCGGCGAGCGACCATGGATGCGAAGCCGAAGTTGAGTCGGACATGATGAGGCTGAGATCCATGTTGGCAGACTACTGCCTATGGTGATGGTGTGTGTTGCATGTGCGGAAATGCGAGCGGAGGGGGTCCACGACGGTCTTTTGAGAGGGCGGGTCCCAACGATTGGAGGTCAGAGACGTGATGTGAGTTCAGATGATGATTTCATCGCGAGTGTTACTGGGTTCTTTGAGTTTCGGCGCGGGCTTCAGAAGTGTCCGAGACACTTTGAAATCACAGACTTTTGCTGAAACGAACGGCTTCTGCAAGAAACCTGATTCAAGATATCCCTCGGCAACTTTACAATTGGTGGTTGGTAACTGGCTCTTAGTAACACTCATTAGGCAGTCTGTATGCATGTGTCACTGACATGGTTGGCTGCTTCATCCCATAACATACGGTAGGCGTAGTGTCAGCATGGACAAGAAGCATTTTTGACGATGAGAAGTGTATGACTGTCAGCCGTCGAGTTCTTGAGAAAGAATAAGACATCTTGAGCACGGTTGTTCGATTCATGCCTTGCAGCCTTCGAGACCTTGTGTCCGACTCGCTGTGTCAAAGCTGATACAGTACGAAGATGAACAGAGGAAATGTACCACGGAACTGGTCTCGATTGGTTGCTCGTGCAGAGGAACAGCGGTATCTACTTCCCAAAGGCCACATACTTGGGAATCTGATCTCCCGATACTAGCCCTGGTCCTAACAGGGTCGTCAATTTCATGTAATCTTTAAACTTCAAGAGACATTTTAGTCGAGCAGACGGTTGATCCGTGAATAAGCTCCAGACAATACGTAGTACAAACCATCTCTCTACTCCAATCAAGCCCTCAAGACACCTGGAAGTTATAATGGGTTGATTCATTCGGATCAAACAATCGGATCTTCGCACTATTCATTTTGCTCGTCACACAACCGTGTTCCTTTGATATACTGCGATAACCGAACGACAACAGTCGATAGAAACTTCAAAGACTAGAAGCAAAACAGATCAGACATCTCTAACAAACGAAAGCGAGCCTTCCAGATATGAAAAGCAGGCTGCGGCGATCAGCTGTTCTCATTCTTGGAGTGTAATCCACCTTTCAGCATCCATCTTCGCTCCATCTAGTTTAACTCAACTGGCCGATTATCCACCGCTGGGGAAGAATATACATGAAGTTTTCTAGCGGAGAATAAGAGGTGTGTTCCAAGACGAGAAACAATTTCTACATGTAGAACGCAATAGTATAAGCCATGACCAAGACTACGGCCAGCAAAGTCACCGGCGACTTGCTCTGAACACCCAAGCTTCGGAGATGAGCTCCGTAAACATCCGGAGAACGGCTTCCTTCAGCAATTCTATCGGCGCGTACGCAGCAAAATACGGTATAGTTGTCTTGGGCCGTTCCGTCATCAAAGTCGTAGATAAGCATGACGGGAAAGACTCCAGAAAGAGCCTCGTCGTAGGCTTCACGGGTGCTTTGTGCGTCTGAAACATTCGAGTAAGGTGGCCACTTTCCCGCCAAGCTATAAGAAGATCTGTTGCTGGTAATAGAAACGATGTCTGGATAATGGTTAGGCGACCATCGTGGCACGGTTTCGGGTTCATGGAATAAACTTACTCGCCCAGAACGTGCCTCCCGAAGTGACAGAATCGGGGCAGCTTTCCAGTCTGTTGGAAACACCTCCAAAGGTGCAGTTGTGCGCCGGAAGGGTTCGCCTCAACTCTGCAATGCATTCTTCAGAAATGGCCCCGTTGCACGATCCATCTTTGTCTTGCTGCAACTTTTCCATCTCCCCTCGTGACCAAGAGCTTCTCCACCAGACATATGCGCAAACGCTGTAGTCTGCTGTAGAATCCGTGCTCGAATCGGCATTTTCGAATGCGTCATCTGGAGCTTCAAGTGACAACCGGATCGGGTTGGCTGTGATGGCATCGCCTCGTCTCTGGGTGATGTTTGTGGCAACGGCAACGTTGAAGCTCCATCCGTTTCCCTGGCCAAACTCGTCGGGCGGCGGGTCGTTCATGGGCTTGGTCACATCAATGCCTCTGAAAGGCCAGACGCCTGTTGCGTTTGGACTTGCAGTGGCCGTCGTAATATTGTCGGCGACGCTCGTGTTATCCCGACGATGGAGCCCGACTGCTCCCGGCCAGCTTGAAGATTCGCTCTTCACGGCACGCAAGTGCCAAAACGCTGATGCGCTCAGGATATTCAACGTTGTCGCAGAGAGAAGTCTCATTCTTATGGGAGTCTGTGACAACAAATGGGTATAGAGATATGGAAGAACACAAGACAACCTGTATGTTTCGCCCATTCAAGTCGAGTAACAGACTAATTTTGTTCCTTCTTAGGATGATGACGTCGACCAAGACGTGGGACATGGAAATCCTGCGAGTTTGCAGGATTGACGATCGGCAAGGCGCAGCCTCCTGGCCAGAGACACAATAGGTCAACCACTACTCACTCTCAATCGCGTCTCAGGCTAGTTTAACATCATAACATCTGCTTCCAAGAAATATGTCTCAGCAGTCGGGCGCCAGCCACACAGCCTAGCGCATTCATAAGGAGACCGCTTCAACCTCAACAGACGCTTGCGCGGAATGCACGAGTAATCCCTATTTAGTATTGAAACGGAGCCACGCTTGTACCGGTATTGTCGTGAAGTTGAAACATGAACAGTAAAGTCCCCTCAGACTCAAATATAAATAAAAAGGTATAGTTTGATACCATTTTGGTCAAGAATCCTCGCAATTTCTCCATCGGTCAAATATCACCGAGTGACATGGTCCCATGTAGCTCTACAGGTAGTTTCAACAGCCTCTGTCGCCAAAAACCATTCCGGGCTCAAGTTCATGCTCCGAGGGGGGGGGGGGGGGGGGGGGGGGTTTTCTGAAGCTGGCCATCACGGTTGTGGAGATGGAGGCATAGATGGCTACGGCTGTTGGGTTTAGTACAAGATAAAATGCCACGAGATGACACGAATAAAAGTATACTTTGGAGGAGCAGGCCACGTATTCGTGGCAGAGAAGATACAGTTGTTGTTGCAGGTCTTACATGATGCGTCTTGGTGAAAGTTTTGGAAAGCCTGTTATAATGGCTTTTGCCCTATTCAATACCTTCCGGAGATACGTCTGACTTTTATATAAAGCTCCATCAAATTTCTCAAGGAAAAGAATTGGTTTAGGCCACATCTTGGACTGCTCTCTTCACACAACTATCCCTTGATCGATCGTAAACCAGTACTTGCAACAATAGCACACGCAGCGAAAGTGCTACAGCCGAGACAAACAGCCACGCACGAAGCAAGGCAGCTCATACAATTATGCGAAAGACAAGGCAACTAGACGCAGAAACAACCGCGCCGGCCTCGGTCATGCAAGAATCCCACTCAAAGGATCCATGGCTTGTGGGTTGGACCCTACCACCATGCCGGCTGGAGAGAGCCGCGCCAGATGACGAGCTTGCCATCCAGCGGCGAAGAGCGCAGGCTTTGCATTACGATGCCCAATGGGATGAACCGTATTACCAGCTCCGGATGTTTATACCGCCCAAAAAGAGCAGCATGGCCGACCCGCTCCAAGACGTCGAATGGTCAGCTGAGCTGAGGGTCGGAGTCAAGGACATTTCGCGCCTCATGCGGGAAGGCTTACATTGGTCGACGGACAGTATCTGGAAGGAGCCAGGTTACGTCGACTCCAGCCTGGAGAACGAGACTGACCATGTGAAGAAGTCATGGACCCTTGCTCGCCATTACTATCTCCTGGACCTTGGGGGTGATGCCTTTTGGGTCGGGAAGTTGGTGGTGTTTGCAAGACAACTAAAGGTGTTGTCGCATTTCAGAGTGGAAACCCTTGCGCCCGACATGGTCCACGGTGCGTATGCTGCGAGATCTGATGCCAGGAACCAGATTTGCTACAGCTACGAGGTAGACGGGAAAGTTCGCCTCAACGCGCTGTACGATGACATGCCTCTGACGGGTTGGTGGCCGTGGCCGAAGAGCCAGTCTGCAAAGCAGACAGGGGAGGAGGCCGAGGAGGAGACTGGAGAAGAGGGTGGGAAAACAGCGGTGGAGGGAGGTTCCGGAGGTCGACACTGAACATGACATAGACGACGATGAGTAAGGCGTAAGACGGTAACGAGGACAATAGTTAGGACTTAATAAAGACAACACTGAAGCCAGCAACGAAGCAACTTCTGGGGTCAGGCCTAGGGCAAGTCATAGACCGTTTCCACGTCAAAAAGCCAATTATAGAAGAAAGTACAGAAGAGCATACATGAAAATGACAAGTGAAGTAAGTTATAGAACAAACTGGCGAATGGCTGTTGAACAGTGCTGTGAGGCAGATAGGTACAAATACAAGTCAAACATTTGATTACACTATAATCTTAGATGTAGAGTTATCATGGAAGATACCGAGTTCATAGAATAAAGAGAGAATAAGATCAACTAGACAAATATAAAAAACATTTTAAGAAACTTTAAGAGAAATAGATTTAGTTATTACTTAGCTTTAAATTATTAAAAGATTTACAGAAATAGTTTAGATAGAAAGAAAATACAAGTAGGTTTCTACTATATATTACTATAATTATGATATTTAGTCTAACTCTTACTATTTCAGATTATTAGTTCTCTAGTATTTTCAAAGTCTACCCAAGATTTATGCGAATATTTAGTCAGTCTAAATAGACTTATAAGCTATAATTGTAGGTAGTCGTATACACTTCGCGCAAGCCCTACGTCTCTTCAGTAATGAAATCTCTCACTTGTCTTGAACATGTTGACACGATCTAGACTTTGTATTACTCGAACAACAGCCCTCAACCGAGCAGCCTGAATGTCGATGCGAAGAGACTGGTTGAACATCAACCCAAGTGTAAAAGAAGCAAAGCCAGTCCTTGAGCCCTGAGACGGGCCAGGATCACAGAGGCCACGCGGCTTTTCGGCCACTCTCTCGTTCTTTTGCGCAGACATAGTGGAGACCCGAAATGCGTTCTTATTCGTAGTCGTCTAGGGACAAACCCCCTTCAGCCTCCAGTCGCCAAACCACACGTCAAGCTTATTCAGGGCACACGGTTCAGGGCACACAGAACACTTTGGTGAGTGAGAAAATATAATATTCCAAAACATAGATAAAGCTGGCCTGCTAGTCCATTTCATGTCTCTGTCGTGTCCCGCGTGTTGATAATGCCAATCATCTTGCGCAGTCATCAATACCAGTGAAGTCCCTGCAGCTCACACTCCCAATCCGACTGGTTGTCGTAGTACATGAACTCGTCCTTGCCGTACAGATTCCTGTCCGCCGCGTCCACCGTGCAGACCTGGAGGTTGAAGTTGCACGTCGTCAGCGGATCGAACAGCATCCCGTCGGGGGCCATGTTCTCCCACGGGTTCACCAGCTGCTCGTAGTCGTTCTCCTCGAGGCAGGTTGACGGGCCGACGAAGATGTCCTCCTTGGTCATGTTGTACGTCTGCTGCAGCTTGGTCGCCAGCTTGTGCTCGGGGACCCTGTCGTCGCTGCCCATCTTCTGCAGGCGGTACTTTGTCCACGAGCCGTTGGGCGCCCGCTTGCAGTAAAAGGCGCTGCTGTAGTGCCCCTCCTCGCAGGACGTGAGGTTGAAGACGCGGTAGATGAAGACGTTTTGGGCCTGGAGGATGAGGCCCATGGCGTTGACGTGGATCGTCTGGTACATCCAGTTGTCAATGTCGTTTTGGGTGAAGTTGGAGTCGCGGACGAGGTATTTGCCGTCCTTGAGGACCGAGTTGATGCCCCACTGCGGCTCGTTGATGGGCGCGTCGATGATCTTGCCGGCGTACTCGCCGATGGACTGCTTGTACGCGTCGATGACGGTGCCCATCTGGTCCGCGATGGCGGTCCACCGCACGTGCGGCTCGCCCGCGTTGGGCGGGATCAACATGCCGTTGGTGATGATGTTGCCGCCCATGACCAGGCCCGCGGTCGACCCCACCACCACGCCGGGCGTCACCATTGACGCCGTCTTACCGGCCGCCGCGGCCGCCGCAGCAGCAGCCGCCACGGACTTGGCCGTGGCCATGGTGACGGCGGCGGTGATTGGGAAGGCGGTGAGGATACCGTTGATCCAGGAGATGGTCATCTTCATCGGGGTGATGTTGTCTTTCGGTTTCGGCCACAGGTCCGACACGAGTTTGGAGAGCTTCAGGCCGAGGATGGCTGCCGTGTACGTGATGGCCTGGTTGAGGTTGTTGACGTAGTTGTTCCAGCCCTGGATGCCCATGAGAGCGTACCTTGAAGAAGTGTTAGCCAAGAGTCATCGCCAGGCAAGTCACACGGAGACCATTGGCTCGAGGGATATCACATACCAGCCGGGAAGCGTCACGGGCGTGCAGGGTTGTCCGGCATTGCAGTGTTCACCCACGCCGCAGAAGAAGTTGGGAGCGCCCAAGTAGGCTCCAAGAGCCTGGATGTTGTTGGTGGGATATTGGATGTAGTGTTGAGAGGCGTTGGCCAGGAAGGCGTCGACCCCTTTGTCGATCCATGTCTTGCTGCTGAGCTCGTCCGTCGGGCAGGTGGCTTGTCTCGGGTCTAGTAATGGGACGTCGCCGTCGCCAACAAGATCTTCGACGTTGGCGAGTGGCGCGGCGTTGGTGTAGGTGATTATCAGCGCGGCGCAAGTCGCGATTATATATTGGAAACGCATGTTGTATAGTATATATCTGTCGAACGGGAACGCAAAAGGCACGGAGCTAGCGCTCGAAAACAAAAGACGCTAAAGGGTATCAAACTGAACACGGCCGTTTCTGATGAAGGTAAAGTTTCGCCGGAATGAACAAGTTTGGGTCTCCCTCGATGTTGTTATATTCCCCCAAGATGTGGTGGTGTGGCATGGGACGGGTGTGGTGAAGGCCCGGAGATGGGGAGACCATCGCAAGGCCTGGGGACGGATGCGGTTTAGCTGGATAAGGTAACAGCAATTGCGCCATCGGGATCGTCTATTCTACCATATCTCGACTGACTCCGAGAATTAGATTAAGAGTATTGATAAGGGACAGCGCCTGTGGGGAGGGAGATCATCAACGCAGGGACGCATGTTGGCTCACGCGTGATAACGTGTTGGGAGAACGTCCAGATATCACGTCTCTGACCAATGGCATATTCCGAGTTGCACAGAACATCGGCGACATAGGCGGGAAATCCCTATCTGGGCACGAGTCCATCAGCATGGCAATTGAAAACGATGCGAATCATTTGCCCGAAGCACGTTGAAGGCCATGCTTATCTCCTGTCATAGTCCGCCCTGCAACTCGGGAGCTGGGATGGTCGCCGTTGCCGAGGAGAATCAAGCTCGGGCCGATGCTGATCTCAATTTTTCTAAATGTCTTGTCTTTTGGGACGCTTACGCGTTGAGAGTCCCTCAGTTTGACTGACTTGCCGGGATATCCCAAATATAGACTGACCGTTGCGGGGCGCAAGTCAAGACAACTCGTGTTCACAACTGGACAACGAATAAAACATCATCTACAGCACGTCAACTGCTCGCCAAGGAAAATAAGAGTTGCCCTGAGGGTCGGATAGCGGCCTCGCGTCTTCTTGGTAGGGAGTCCAGGCTCGAGCACGCGATTGCAACGTTGCGGTGTGGTTAATTGATGGATAGTGAAAAAAAGATGGCCGAGTCAGTCTATTGAGAGTATAATATATATACTACAGGTTGTCCCTAGCCAGACTTTCCCAACCAGGAACGGATCTGCCGTCTGTTCTCCATGACCTTCGGCAACACCGATCAGAACCCATAGTCGCTGGGGAACTCATCTCAGACGGCGGTAAGCCGGCATGCAAATGCTTATCGCGTAAGGCGTCATCCGTTGAATATCGTAAATGTTGATAACAGCCGCCGCGAGACCTCTCGAAATCGCCTCAGATGCAATCACGACGCACACAAAAATTCGCGCATTTTCGCCCGCACAAACACACACAACTCACACACGTCGTCTCTCTGGCCGGTTTTGCCCTAGCAACCATGTTTTCCAAGCTTCTCCTGCTCTGGTGCACGCTCGCACTCGGCGTCCTGGCCGACAGACACCACTTCTGCTGGTGCAACAGCGACCAATACCCGGATCACGACCTCTGCCTGACCCAGGCCGCGTGCAACAAGTACGACCAGAGCAAGTTCTTTGGCGTGTATTACGGCGACGCCAACGCCAAGACGATGACCAAGATGAACAACAAGAAGAAAGAGTGCTACAGCACCCGGGAGTGGCCCATCATCCCGCGCCCGTTTATCGGCGGTAACGAGTTCGAGGACGCGTGCAACGCTGCGGCGGCGGACATTGCCGTCGTTGCTGGCTGCGGCAACCAGCCCCGGACGGGCATCAAGTCACGTTGCTCTTCTGGACTTGACTAGAGCTCGGCGAATCGAGCGTTTAGGTACGATGCGTCTGAAGCGCTTTCGCATACTCTGTGGGCGAGCTGAGCTGACCGAAACATCCAAGTGGTCGATGTGTGAAAACTAGATACCCGCAAGGTCGAATTCTTGGAAATGAGCGCTCATGGTTGAAATGGCATTGACATCATAGGGCATTGCGTCCAGCGTTGGAGTTTGAGCGGTGCTTTCTTCGAGTTGTTATGGAATGACCCTCGCGAGGCGTTCATGTCTTACATGCACATGGACTGTTTAACCGCAGGAGATGATGGATCGAATAAGCATATTCAAAGACGCACGTGAAGTTGTAATGCGCGTGTAGCATTCCGCGTGGGTAGGGCCACGCATGATGAGATCTATACTTTTACCACCTCAGATGGTGCAACCTCCTCAGATGGTGCAATCGTGGACCACGTGTGTATGACCCATACTTGGACCCCTTAAAAGCACATGTGACACATTTCCAGTTCAGGCGGGAATGCGAAGCTGATGTCGTATAGACAAGTTGACGTGCTGTGAGTGTGGATCGAGCACGTGTCTGTCGTCAAGCGGCGGATGCAGGATGGAACTATCAGACTAAGGTATTCGGTCACAACTCATCTTCGTCAGCACCAAATACCTATGGCGGAGAGGTGAACAAATGGTGCTGGAGACCCATCGCAGTCGTAGCCCCTGCGATTTAGTGTCTTACCTGCTGCTCGTCTGTGACACGTTCCCACAGCCTTTATTGACTTCTTTCCCAAACCGGCATTCTGTTACGTGATTTCGTACGATCCCCCGAAACCCGGCCGGTCTGAGATACCCACTTATGCGGGCGGTAATCGGCTCCGGTCCGGACTGTCACGCCCCACATACATAGCCGACCGGCTACAGCTGTAATAGTGAGGGGGGCTGATTTCTGACTGTCAAATGAGGATCAATTGACAGTCAGCTATAGTTTACTATAAAATATATACTAACTACTTAGTAGTAGTTACATATTATTAATAATTAGAACTCTAGAAGTAGTAATAATTCTTAAGTATTAATGTTTATAAGTAGTAATATAATTTAATATTTAATTTAAATTAAATATTTAGATTTTTAATTATTTAATAAGATCTAACTATTAAGTGATATTTATCTATATATTACTATTAAGATTAATATTTAGTTTTTAGAGTTTATATTAAGGTTAATTTTAGAGTTAGATTGGGCTAGATATATTTGAATTACCTTATAATTAGCTATTATATTACTATTATAACTAATTTAGTTACTTTTCGTATTAATTTATTTATATATAAACTTACTTATTAAGGATTTTTTATTTATAGTTATCTCTATAGTTAATAATATTAATTATATAAACTAGAAGTATTAATTAATATGAAGTAAAGAAGTACTATTTATAAGTATAATAATTAATTTCTAGTTATTCTAATTATTAATTTTAAATAGAACTATATATAGATATTAAATATAGATATTAAATAAGCTGATAATTATATAGGATATATTATAATTATAGATATTAAGATTAGTAATAGTATCCTTCTTAATAATATTAGTTTTAATTAGAATAACTATATAGAAGATTCTAAGCTTTCTATTATATCTTATTATATATTATTAATTAATAAACTATATAATACAACTAAATTATATATTCTTATAATTTAAATAAGTAAAGATATAATCAATATAATTTTTATAGATAGTATTACTATAATAATATTTAAAGTACTAGCTATTAGTAAGAGTAAACTAATAGTTCTTAGTAATATTTAAAAAATAATAAAGTTAGTATTTATAGGAATAAACTCTTATAATATTATAGATTAAATAATGTTTCTTATAAGATTATATTTTAATAATAAGTATTAATATAATAAATAGGATGTATATTTATATTCTTATTAATTATAAATCTTATAGTTCTTGATGAGTAAGTAGTATAATAGATTAACTTTAATATATTATATTAAAGTTATTTTAATTTCTCCTTATTATTAATAGGTTTAGTTCTATATACTTATTATTAAAAGAAACTTTCTTCTATTATTAAATCTATAAATTAGAACTAAATAGGAATATTTAAAAGCTATAATTATTATAATAAATAATTATAAGTTTTAAATAGAACTTTAGATCTATTTAGTTCTCTTTAACTAATAGCTTGTATATAGTATAATAAATAGTAGTTTTAATCTTACTATTAATAATAGTATACTTATAGTATTTATTAAAAGCTATATTCTCTTATATAGATCTATAGTTAATAATAGTATTATTATTAGTATTTTAAACTTAAGGTTATATAGCTATAAGTAGGTTTTTAAATATAATTAGATAATATTACTTAAGCGATTTGATTTGAGTTATTATAATAAGTTTATTTTTTTTAAAAGTATTAAATAGAATAAGGTGAATTGTTTATTAGATATTCTTAAAGTTAAATAGATTTTTTTCCAGAGATTTATAGTTAGTCTGATATATAATATTCTTATATAGTTTGAACTAATTAGTAATAGTAAGATTTCATATTATTTTTAAATAACTTATTTATATTTAGTTTTTCTAATAAGAATTATTATTAATAATAGTAAGTTATACTTTTATATAATATTAATATAATATAATTTAATATAGACATTTGGATGAGATAGCTATTAGTAATACTTAGCGGACTTATAAGTAGTTAACTTTTAATTAAAGGGGTTATTAAAATACTAATTAGACTTTAGTATAAAAAGATCTTCAAATAGGATATTCTTAGTAATTTAATTAAGATCTATTTAAGTATTTAGAGTAGTAAGCTTATTAGAAATATTAGTATTAAGAATTTGTAAAACTAAGTTTATATTATTATTATTAGATATAATAGAGCTTATTTTTAAATAATGATTTAAAGAGGTAGATAATATGATATTATAGAAGTTTTAGAATATATAATAAGTATGAATAATTTGTATAAAGAAGATTTTAGTGTTATATTATCTAGGTCTAATCTTATTAGTAGTAAGGAGAAAGTTTAACTATATATTTTTAATTAAGATAAAAGTAATAATATTTATTATAAATATTATATTATACTAATTAAAAGTTCTCTTATTAATTTTATTTCTAAAGGTATATTAGATGCTGCTATAGAAAGCTTTTTTAATGTATTTAAACTGAAGCTA
Source organism: Colletotrichum sidae (assembly GCA_004367935.1). Classification (NCBI taxonomy): domain Eukaryota; kingdom Fungi; phylum Ascomycota; class Sordariomycetes; order Glomerellales; family Glomerellaceae; genus Colletotrichum; species Colletotrichum sidae. The sequence continues at coordinate 4,719 of QAPF01000364.1, read as the reverse complement.
GAAGTAAATTATAAGGGTAATTTGGACTGATTAATAAGTATACCTTTAGAGAGAGTAGTTGAAAATATAGTGTAGAAATTGAATTTTCTTCTAATTAGTTAGAAATAGAAATAAGTATAAATTTTAATATATTAAGTAATACTAATAAGAGTTAAGATTTAGTCTATTATTAGTATGTAAAGTATTTTTATTAAACTTCTATATTTAGAATAAATAGTATTAGTAGGTCTAGTTTGAATAATATTAAGAGTGGGTATAATAATAGTTAGTATAAGTTTTTTAACTACTATTTTATAACTAGTTGTGAAGTTTTCTTTCTATATCTTATTTAGTAGGCTTTTAATATATTTATACTAATATATAATTTTATAGTAATAGTATTTATAAATATTACTAATTAAGTTATAATTAAGATTGCTTTAGTTAGTATAAGGGATATTATAAGTATAATAATCCTAGTGAGTAGTAGGATATTTAAAATTCAAGTTTTCTTACTATTATAGAAAGTTACTAATATTAGTTATAATAAATACTAAGAATAATATCAGGCTATTACTATCTTTAGTGCTGAAAAAGATATTTTCTTCTAAGTCTCTAAGTTTTAATTTAATTACTTTTCAAATATCTATTAAGTTGGATCTATAAGGACTTAATATGAGCAAGATAATATTATTCTAGTGATTTCTATTTTTAGTCTTCAAACTAAATATAAAGAGATAGATATTTGTAATAAATTTATATATATTGTAATATAATTTAAAGTTATTAGTAAAGTATAATAGGAGAAATAAATAAATATAAGTATTCTAAATAAAGTTATTAATAAGAAGTTATTTTTTAAACTTTTTAATTTCTAGTTTACTTCTAATAGAATTTATCTTAATAATAAGATATATCTTCTTATTCTTAATATTTACTTTATAATAGATAATATAACTTTATAAGTTAGTATAATTAATATTATACTTAAGAGTAATAAAACTACTAAATATATAATTATAAATAAAATCTATTTCTCCTTATTAAATACTTCTAACTATAATAGTTTTAGCTTAGTTTTTAATAATAATAAACTTGTTTTCTAATATATTATTTATTAATATACTTCTAACTACTTCTATATTACTTATAGCTATTAGTACTAGTTTTAATTATATTAGGGGTTTAATCTTAATAATAATATTAATAGGTTTCTCTTATCTCTTATTATATTAAACTTCTATAATTTATTTTAAATATATCTTAATAGGTTTATTTAGATTCTAGTAGGTAATATAGTTAGTAATACTATATATATAGGATATAATATTTAAGGGAAAGATAGGTTAAGTCTAAGTATTTTTAGTAGTTAAATAATAAGTAAACTAGTTAGAAGTAGTATAAATTGATAAAGCTCTATATTTTATTATATTATAATTAAGTTAGCTTATCTATAAGTTCTATTATTCTAAAGAATATTCTTTTAATAATTATAGATATTATAATATACATAAGGAATATTATAAAGTTGAAGAAGTATATCTTTTATATTAAATTAATATTTCTATTTATAGTAGTTTAAATCTAGTAATTATTAAGCAGCTTTTTAATATTTAACTTAATATCTATTATATATAATTCTATTAACAGTAGTTACTTCTGAATATTTTTCTTAAGAGTAGTAATATTTTAAAGTAAGCTATAAATAGCTTTATTATTGAAATAAGCCTATAAGATTTCCTTAAAGTTCTTATAGTAGTAATTAGAAACTCTTATTAAGATATATTAAGTTATAAGTACTATATATAAATCTTATATAAAGGTATATTTATATTTATAAGGGATAGTAATAGATAGGTTAGTTGAGATATTAGTAGTATGAGGAGTAAGAAGAGTAACTATAATGAGAATAGTTTCCTTAAGAATAATACTAATTTAGCTAATATTAATATTTATATTATCCTAGTTGCTAGTAGTATTAAGATAAAGCTTATTTAAATCTTTATTATCTGATTTAGGGATATTATTATGAATTTAATAGTTAGTAAGAGCTTTAAGCTCTTAAAGGGGGGGTATATCTTTTAAACTATTAATAGAGATAGTTTAATTATTAATAGTTAAAAAGATATAGTTAATCTCTTTATTTATATTATTTAATTATTAGTAGAGATTATCTTTATTAAAGTCTTATGAATAATTAGTACTAATTATTAAAGTTATTATTAGGATTATTACTTTTGTTATAATATAATTGGTAATATTATTCTAGTTGTTCTTATTATTAAAGTTACTCTTTTTAATTAATAGTATTAATAAGTTTAAGTTATTATTAGTAGTTCTACTAATAGTAGTAGATGTATTAGTAGTAAGAGGTTAATACTTCTTTTTATAAGATTTATCAATAATAGTAAGGCTATTGTTTTAATAATAAGTAGGGCGGATAGGTATACTATTAATATTACTAGGATATTAAGGAATACTTAGTAATTTATAAGATAGTTTCTATTTATCTATTAGTATTTGTAGTAATAATTTTAATAATCTTATTAATTATAAATAGTAATAAGAAGTTTTTTTCTATATGTATTATAAGAGAGATATTGTTCTTTAGTAGTATGCTTCTAAAGATCTAACTTTAGGATGCTAAATAGCAATATACCTACTACCTTTATATTTTTAATTAAAACATATATTAGGTAAGAGCTTTAATAGATAATAGTAGTATTAATATTAATATTCTTATTCTTTATTTATATTTATATATTTATAACTATTTATTAACTATCTTGTTTTATTCTGTTAGTTTTAACTATATATAAACTTACTAGAATATTAAAAGAAGTAGATTTATTTAGTAGATTATTATTACTAATAGCATTATTAATATATACTATTATAATAAAGATCTTCTCTGTATAGTATAAAATTTAGTATTAATATTATTTCAAAATAAAAAATATATATAAGTTGTTATTCTATGTAAGAGTTTAATTCAATATTAATTCTTATTAGTTCTATTGACTTTATAATAGTTATTATTATGAATTCTTTTTTATAATAATTCTTACTATAAATTCTTTCTTATAATAATTCTTATAGTAAACTTTCTCTTAAGATAGTTCTTATTATAAACTTATTATTTATAATAATTCTTATTATAAACCTTCTATATATTATAATTCTTTTTTCTTTTCTTCTTCTCTTTTAAATTATATATTCTATTTAATAATAATGTATTATTTCTTTTTAATATAATAGTATTTAATATATCTTTATTAAATAATAGCTTTCTTTCTCGCTTATTTAAATATAACTTATATCTACTAAATAAATACTAATTATTAATAAGCTTACTCTAAGTATTACTAAATCATATTATATTTATCTAAATATAGTAGTTAAGTTTATATTAATTAAAGGGATTAGATAATCTTTCTTATTATAAATAGATAGGTTTTTCTTTTTTTTATTATGATATATTTAAATCTAGTTTTAGAATACTTATACTTCTCTTTTAAGTAAAACTTATCTATTTATTTAATTTATTACTATTTCTAAGCTAATATTAATATATATATAGTAATATTAGTATATAGAATAATTTTATAGGTAGAGTAATAGTCTATTTAAGTAAGTATTTGTATTTTTGAAAAATTTTCTGTTTTTTTATAGTAAATGAAAACTCTGTAGGGAAAATAAAACTAGATATTACTAGCTGAGTGAATAGAACAAATTATATTTAAAAGTAATTATATTATACTAAATAAATAATAACAAAAAACTAAAAAAAAAACTATTATAGTAGAAGTAGGGAAAAAAGGAGAAAAAAAGTTACTTATTGTCTTTTAGATTAGAGGAATTAGCTAGAGGTAGAGTAGATAGTGTTAAATTCTAGACTTACTGTTTGGTAGCTTTAGCTTCTTTAGTTTTAGTTCTTTTAGTTTTATTTTTACTAGTAGTTTTAAAGACTTTATAGTATTTTAATTTAGCTATTTTTTTTAAAGGAAGGATAGTTAAGTAGTTAGTTATAAAAAGCTGTTAATTTATTTTTAATATCTTTCTTCTTAATAGTATTTTCTTAAATAGTTTAAATATATTTAGCTATCTTAAAAGTTAGAGCGATCTATATTTCTATAAATAAATTAGTTATTATTAGAACAGATAGATAGGTAGGTAAATCGACAGTTAAGTTATTACTATAGATAACCGTGAAATCAGGAGAAACATGATATAATAAAAGTAGTTTTCTCAACATGAGGACTTATTCAAAATATTCATAATAATAATAGTTAAATAGAGGGAGAAATAGTAATTCGATTAATAGTATTATTAACTATTTCTAACTATTATTTGTAGAGATATTGAGATTATTATATAGAGGGTTTATTTCGGAGTTCTAGCTATACTACCGGAGTTCTAGCTATAGCTATAACGTATTAGCTACTATAGCTATAGTATATAAGGCACTATAATTATAGTATATATACCTTAGTATAACATATAAACTACTATAATTATAATATATATTATAGTATATAATATATTATAAATATAACGTATAGGCTAAAGCGTAGTATATATTATAGTATAGCCATAACGTATTAATTACTATAGCTATAGCGTATGAGGCGCTATAACTATAGTATATATAACTTAAACTACTTCTAATACTTTATAAAAAAATAAACCTCTATATCTTTACCTTATTTACTTAAGAACTACTAAGGGTAAAAAAGTAAA
>QAPF01000363.1:0-41813 GCA_004367935.1 Colletotrichum sidae | reverse complement strand
AATTATATCTAATAGAAATAAATTCTTTATATCTAAGTTTTAGAAATTCCTAATTTTATAACTTAGAGTGAAGTACTACTTATTTACTAATTTCTACTTATAAACTAATAGTTAAACTAAATATATTAACTAGATCTTTAAAATCTACTTTAAATACTAAATTAACTACTAGTAAAATAATTAAATTACCTTATTACTAATAGCCTAATTTGCTTACAATAGTATAATAAGAGAAAATACTAAAGAATTACCTTTCTATTTAAATTATAGATTTAATCCTACTATATATAGAAAACCTTAATAAGGAGAATAAATAGTAAAAGTAATAATAGATATTTTAAAATTATATAAATTTTAAAACGAATTATTAAAAGAATTTAAATTCATTAGATAATAAATATATAAATATATTAATACTTTAAAAATTAGAAGATTAATCTTTAAAGAGGGAGATAGTATTTACCTTACTAGATAAAATATTAAAACTAAATAACTAAGTAATAAATTAGNTACCTTACTAGATAAAATATTAAAACTAAATAACTAAGTAATAAATTAGATTTTAAGAAATTTAGATCTTTTAAAATTATTTATAAGATCTTAAATATTAACTATAAACTTTTACTATTAGATATTATAAGATATTATTTAGTCTTTTATATTTTACTCTTTAAATTAGTATTAAAAAGATTTTATATAAAGGATTATATTAAAGTTAATCTAGAATAAGAATATAAAGTAGAATAAATTATTAACTATATTAATTAATAAGATAATATAGAAATATAATATCTTATTAAATAGAAAAAATATAGTTATATAGAAAATATATAAGAATTAGTATTTATTATTAGATACCTCGAAGAACTTTAAGAATACTAGGAATAATAAGCTAATAAGTAAATCCTAATATTTAAGATTTAGACTAATAGACTAATTCGTATTTAATACTTTCAACTTAAATATTAACTAAATAAAAAACCTTAAAAAGATAAAATATTTCTATATTTAGAAATACTATACTTTAGAGAATAAAAAAACCTAAACTAGCTATTTATACTTCTAGAAGTATTACTTATAACTAAAAATAATAGATTAAAACTTATTCTAAATAAAAACTAGTTAGCTTTATTAGATACCTTTTATATAAATAAATTTTAAAATATGTATAACTCCTATACTTCTAAGGATAACTCTTCTACCTCTTATTTATCTACTAACTATATTCCCTAATAAATTAAATTGGAACTATATTCTTTTAAAAACTTCTTTTATTTTTAAAAATAAGTTAAATAACCTAGAATAATTACTAACTATATCTATAAAGCCTTAAGAACTTCCTTAGCTTCTTATTCTTCTTATTCTACTTTCTTTTGCTCTTTAAAGTAATAATTTACTAAAAAACTAGTTAATAAATATATATATAGAAAAGAATTATCTAATACTTATAAGTATTAGTTATATTACTATTATTATAACTTATTAAACTTTATATAATATACTTACTATACTACTTTAAGTTAGTAAGATCTATTTAATATATATAGTTATATTAGAAATAAGGAGAATATAGTATTATATTATAACCCTAATAATTAACGAGAAGATCTAATACTTAATAATTTCGTTTAATCTAAGCCTGACGATTTTTATAGAAACTAGGCTTCTAAATACGACTTAATATAATACCTATATTAAAAAAAGATAAAAAGATATATAATAACTAATAAACTTATTTGAAAAGTTACTACTTATTTATATTAGTTTTAAAGATAAGATTTTTAGAGGGGAGACTTAATATTATAATTTATTAGAACTTTAGGACTAGGGAATACTCTATAAAGTATTTAGTGGCTATAGGATTTTTATATATAGGATAATAGGGGAATAATAGTAATTCTACTTAGTATAGAAGAACTATAGTATAAATTATATAATAATAAGATAAAGATTATTTAGGATTAATATAATTTAATATAAATTAGAAACTAATAAATTATATTAAATTAATATAATTAAGAATAATTAAAGAATATACTACTAGTTAGAATTTATATATAAGATAAACTTAAATCTATTTAAAATTAGAGTTCTATAGCTTTTTAGTAATTAACTTTATAATTATCCTTAGATACTCCTAACCTTATTCTTATAATTATCTTATAACTCTTTATTAGACTTATACCTAATTACTATAAACTCTAAAAACCTAATCTTATTAGCATAATAATAATATTGTTACCTATACCTTGTAACCTCGACTTACTACTAACAGACTCACCTCTACTAGACCTAAGGCTAGTTGTAACAGTTTGGTATCTGGGCAATTGTTTTGCCGATATCTTCTGCGCCTCTTTTGTTTCTGATGTTCAAGTATGACCGGCAGGCACGCCGGGCTGGCTTGATACTGGCAACGGACCAAAACCGGACATGGCGGCAGAGTGTGCTTCACTACTGCAGGGTATTTGATGTGGCTGGTGTCTTCCTGCTGGCAGCCGGTCTCTCATTCCTACTTCTCGCCATCAGCACCTACTCATACTAAGCCCAAGGCTGGAGATCACCGCTGATCATCTCCTTCATCCTCATCGGGTGTCTCTTCATCGTTGCGTTTCTTCTGTATGAGAAACACCTGGCTCCAGAGACATTCCTCCCGTGGAGGCTCATCAAGAATCGCACCGTCATCTTCACAAACATCCTGGCAGCCGCGCTGTACACCTCCGAGGGAGCCGCATCAGCCTACATCTACTCGATGCTCATTGTGGCCTTTGACCAGTCCGTCACCCACGCAACCTACATCAACAACATCGAGATGGTCGGTGCCTCGGTAGCCAACCTCCTGATCGGTATCGCGTTTCGTTACAGGGGTCGCATCAAGTACTATGCCCTGCTTCTAGGCGTGCCGCTCTGTTTCCTCGGCGAGGGTCTCATGGTCAGCCTGCACATCCCGAACCCGTCGATTGCCATCATGATATTCTGCCAAGTCCTCCTCGCCCTCGGCAGCGGCGTCATGTACCCGATCGAACAGCTCAATCTCATGGCCGTCTCCCACGCGCACACGCCTGCGCTGCTGGCTCTGGAGACGACCATGGTAGCGTGCGGCAAGGGCATCGGTGGCGCCATCGCAACAGCCATATGGACCGGGACGTTTCGCGAGAACCTGTCCAAGTACCTGCCCACCTCTGAACTTTCGAAACTTGACCAGATTTACGGCAGCTTAGATGTGCAGTCGTCGTATGCCGTGGGGACTTTTGCGAGAACGGCCATTGACCGCGCGTATGGCGAGACCATGCGCGTCATTTTCATCACATCGGTCTCGATTGTTGCAGTAGCTTGGGTTTCGGCCTGGTTTTGGCGGGATATAGACGTACGAAAGGCGAAAGCCCGGGCATGAAAGCACATGCACATGGAGCCTCGTGCTCTTGATAGAAGAAGGGTAGGATGAAGTAAAGGTTTGAGTCAACCCCCGCCCTTGATGTCTACGTCTTGGTCCCGGATACTGCTGCTTCTCATCACTTTCTATACCACATCCTCGTGATCTTTGTCCTTCTCATCTTAGCCTGCAACATAAAGACGGCATACAGCAGCGCTTCCGGGGTAGGCGGACACCCAGGCACAAAAATGTCCACCGGGATGATTCGGTCGACGCCCCTGACGACCGAGTAGCTGTAGTGATAATACCCGCCACCGTTTGCGCAACTTCCCATACTGATAACCCACTTGGGGTCGGGCATCTGGTCATAGCATTGCCGTACCGCAGGCGCCATTTTGTTTGTGACTGTGCCAGCGACTATCATCACGTCGGCCTGACGAGGAGAGGCGCGAAATATGATGCCCAGTCGATCTTGGTCGTAGCGAGGCATGGATACGTGCATCATTTCGACGCCACAGCAGGCAAGTCCGAATGTCAGGGGCCAAAGGGACCCTTGGCGGGCCCAGTTTACGATGGCGTCGAGGGTAGTCCTGGACCGCCGTTAGTCCAGCCGCAGATGGGTAAAAGACATTGATGGGGTTACGAACAGCACATATTCAGCGGCGTTCGACGGTTCCTTCACCAATGCTTTGGATTTGGAGCGGTATTGTTCTGCATCGTTCGGCTTTGCTTCGGTCCGAAGGTGCCGACAATGGTCTCTCGACGGTCCTGCTACAGACAAGAGCATAGTAGAGGAGGGTCTTATGAGATGAGCACTGCGCGTGCTACACTTGAGGGCACCTACAGGACCTTAGATGTAGTCAAATAAGTTAACTGTGAGGAGATACTTACCCCTGAGAAAGCTCGTGGTCAACATTATGGTAACGCGAAGACGGAAACAAGAATAGTACCCAGGGAATGACCATGAAAACGAAAAGAGAACGAGGTGTAAGGCAGGCAAAAACAACATCAATACCGTCAATCGGAGCTGTTCCACGATGTCGAAGCAGACGTAACTTCTGCATGCCAATGGGAAAGAGATGAGAAGAAACAGAAATGAGACTCCCAAGCAGGAGAAGGACAAAATGAGCAGCAGACTGTGGGAGTCCAGTCCCCAAAGGACGGCCTCTGTTCGGCCCCGGCCGCGGCTTACACGACCGGGACCCCGATGACATGCCAAATCAGGCCTATCAAAAGATTATTCAGCGGCAGATACTCCGGAAATAAGGTGGAAACCCACCGGCCGGCCCTGACAGAAGCCGATGCCGGTGGGATTTCTCCGTTCCGATGCTGGTGTGCCAGCTGGAAAGCCACTTATGCCAGCACTTGCCACCTGTTAGACAGAACCTCGAGCGGTCTGTTCCTCTGTGCCGTGACGACGATGGCGGATAAAACCCACCATTTTCAACTGCTCATCCTCCACACCCTCCCAGTCGAACCCACCGCCAAACACCGCGATGCTCTAGAGCATTAGCCGCTCTATCGCAATCAATACAACGCTTGCGCTTGCAGGACCGGGGAGAGCCAGACCGGGGAAAGTCGCGAGGTCCGAGATGGCCGAGTCTTCCGTTGGACGTGGTTACTCCTGCGCAACCTGTGGGAAGCAGTATCAGCGAAGCACTCATTTGCGGCGGCACGAGGCTACTCGTAAGTACAAGTCATCAATATTTGATGACCTTGCAGCTGTCGATCCCGTAACAACATCGTTTCTGCCAGCTGTTTGTTTCTCTCTACCCCTGACACCCCGCAATGATGCCGTCGCATCTTGGGCCGCTTTGTCCGTACTTGGTGTACGTCGAGTAGCAGTCTCGATTTCTCAAACGTCTGCTTGGAGCTGCTTCAAGCTGCTTGAGGCATACCTGGCCACCTGACAGACAGCTCTTGTGGACGGGTTCATCCCAACCTACATCACCTCTAATCTTGTGACAGACCATGAGAGCGCGAACCACAAGTGCCCATACTGCGACAAGGCCTTCGCAAGACGGTATCTCATCTCACCCTCACCTTTCTCCCTCAAGCTCGTTAACTCACTTACACCAGCGACGTATGCCGGAAACACGCTCTTCACTGTCCCAGAAAACCCTCCAACGAGTCCGTACCCAATCTCAAGCGCGGCCAGAAGCCCCGCGCATGTGACGCGTGCTTCCACAGCAAGCAGTCATGCGACACTTCCGACCCTTGCGAGCGCTGCGTCGCCCGCAAGCTATCATGCACCTATCGCCGGCTGGACGAAGGATCCGAGTCTTCCGTCCCCTCGTCAGCCGTGGAAACGCCCACCAACGGTGACGACAAGGACAAGGACCGGACAAAGATCACCGTCGCCTTCCTCCTCGGCCTCACCAACCCCAACTCGGAGAACATTCTCGAGTTCCTCGCCAGCGAAGCCGCTGCCAGGACCGAAGGCGACGGCCTGGATCCCAACGTGCGGCCCGACACTTCGTCCCTGCTCATGAGCAATAACATGAACATGAGCATGCCCACTGATCAAGACTTCGCCGCATGGCTTCCCTTCCCGTTCGTGGCGGGCTTTGTCCCAGAGTCCATCGACTACTTCTACTCCATGACTGAACCATCCACCGCCCCCGTCAGCATCCCGCCGTCACCCTTCGACCCCAAGGAGCTCGAAAACCGCGTTACAGTCATCGTGTCCGAACTCAATCAACTTCACATTAACCTCGCGACGAGCGACCCCTGGTACGACGGCCAGTTCGACCTGACAACCGCCCTGTCTGTCTTGTCCCCCGAGAACCTCTGCGCGTGGGCGGCCACCTTCTTCAGGGTCAGCCACATCGACTTCCCCATCGTCCACCGACCCGACTTTGGCACGGGGCGCACAACGAGACCCCTGCTGCTCGTCGTCGGAATATCGGGCGCCATACGCTCCCCGCCCAGCGACGACGTGCTCGCCGCGCGGGGGTTCCTCGGCCTCGTCGAGGAGTACATCTTCCGCGCGTTGCAGCGCCTCCTGCCGCACGACTCGACACCCGAGTACACCCATGAGCTGGAGGAGAGCATGCAGGCGGCGCTCATGATCCACAGCGTGCAGTTCTTCCGCAACGACACGGCCACGCGGCGCAAGAACCGCACGCAACGGCTGCCTGTCCTCGTGTCCGCCATGCGCTGCCTAGGTTTGGCGCAGACGAGGCACACGCCGCTGTTCCAGTACGAGAGCTTTGTCCGCAACGAGTCTCGCATACGGTGAGTCTTGCAATTTTCAACCTTTTTTTTGATGGTGTCGTATCAAGCCCGCTCACCTGTGACGAGACTGGCGACGTGGCTGGCGTTGGCAGACTGGCAGCAGAGCGGCATGTTCAACGTGCCGTCCATGATCACGCCCTCGGAAATGACGTGCGGCCTCCCCTGTCCGCTCGAGCTCTGGGACTCCAAGGACGCGAGCGAGTACTTTGAGCTCGCCCAGCGTCACGACCTGAATCCCGCAAGACGCATAGTTTCCGTCAAGCACTGCATAGACGCCCTGATGAGCGACCATTTCAACGGCATGGGCAACTTTCCCTTCCAAGACGTCAACGGTTCCGATCTTCAAATACTCATATTCGGTGCGTTCGACCTTTCTCCCCCACGTCTCTCTCTCCTCGCTTGGACAAGCCCCAACAACTGATGACAAACAGGGATAAACAGCATGGTCCTCTCCTCGAACCTGATGGGCGTGCTGCCATCCTGTCAGCACAGCATCCTCCGCGCCGTGTCGCGCTGGGAGTCCATGTGGGAAGCCGTCCGCGGGCGGATGGACCCGGCCGTCCTCGAGAAGAGCGGCATGGTGCGGTACAACACCGAGCTAGGGTGGGCGGCCCGGCAGATCATCAAGGTCGCCATCTCGGGCGACCGCAGCTCGGCCTACATGCAAAAGGTCGGGCACGACTCCCTCGTGGAGCTGCACGAGTTTGTGAGACAGTATAGGGACGTGTGATCAGCGGCATCTCCAAGGAGGAAAGGTCGCCGACTAGCTTTTTTTTTGCATGATACACCGCGGCCACTGCTTGCATGAGGAAGGAGTTGCATTCTGAAAGGAGACGGGAGTCTGTGTCTCGCGCTAGGCGTTCTGGGGAGGGCATCCACCAAAAGTGTGCAGCTTCGAGCTCTTGACCGTAACTCATCTTTCAAGGATAGAGCCTCATCCACGTAGACTCATTCACTGAGACGTGTCCCTATTCTCACCGGGGGTCCAAATGCTCGAGCAGGCTCTGTTGTATGGAGGTCTCGATCCCATGGGCATCCACATCAGATGTCACGACGAGCTACCCCATCATCTGCTTTGCCTGCAGAGTCTTCGGTGCCTGAAGGCGACGTTGTCTGAGTCTTTCCAAACCAATGCTATGGGATAAAAAGGCTGTTCCAGTAAAGATTACTATATTTATCGATCAAACGACATATACTCATACCCCTGATAGTTACGTCTTACCTCCCGAGCTGGATGTCCGTCCTACCGTCAAAGCACACCCATCCTCGCATGAATTCGAGCGCCTTTTGCCACTCGTCATCGTTCAAAGCACCGCGGTGCAACATCAACCTTCTTCACCACCCGTCTCCAAGCAGACATGTGCCAACAGACATCAGCCCCCGACCAAGTGGGCGCGTGCCCGAAGACAGAAAACTCCTCCCGCCGAGCCCGACCCTTCGGCGTCCAACAGATTCCAGGTACCTGAAGAATAAAACGATACATACGATTGTTGAGGATATAGTAGATATGATGTATTATCTAGGTTCTATACTAGTAGGGGAAGGAGTATAAGGTTTAGGTATAGTAAATTTCCCTAATTAGTAATATCCCTCTTTTATATATCTCTATCTATATATATACCCCTATATATAAAAAGAATATATATCTAATCTTCTTTTTCTTTTAGTAATAATTCTTATTATAATAGTAAGCTAAATAAATAATAATTAAATAAATAACTAAATTATAATAATAATTTTATTAATCTAATTACTTAGGAATATAGGTATTTTTATAAAATAAAATCTAAAAATATAGATTATTAATAATTAAATATAAAATATCTTAACTTTTATTAAAAAGTATATTAATACTAATATCTATAAATTTTTCTAATTTATTAAATTTAAATACTCCTAATATTACTTAGTTAATATAAATCTATATTTCCTTTTTCTAATAATTTATAAAAACTCCTATATAAATATAAGAAGATATAAATAATTCTCCTAATTTATCTATATTAAATATTTAATATTATTTTCCTTTATTAAATAAAATAATTAAATATTTATCCTTACTATTAGAATTAATAGAAATATAGTTAAATATTATAATTTTTTTATTTAAGGTTTTAGGTTTTAGATATTTATAAATCTATATAACTATTTTAATCTTTTTGTAAATTCTTATTTCTTTTCCAATTTTTTAGTATTTCTTTTTAAAAATATAGATTTCTTTATCTAATTCTTTTATTTCTAAAATCTAAATATCTTCTATAACTATTAATATCTAGATATTAGAAAGAATATAGTTACTTATTATTTAATATCCTAAAATTCTCTATAAGATTATTTTATCTTTTTTACTAATAGTAAGAAAGATAAGATTATCTTAATTATTATTCTTATTTTCTAAATCTTCTTTAAATAATAAAAGTTCTAGAAAATTAAGAATTTCTAATATTTCTAATATAGTAACATTTCTAATAAGAATAAATAACTACTAATTCTTAGGAATTATAAATAATTACTAATATTATTATTTAATTTTAATATTTAAAACACCTTTCTCTTTTACTCTAAAATTCTAAATAATTAACTCAGAGAGATCTATTATATATAGTAAGTTTATTATAATATTAAATAAGACGTTTTATTTAATACTAATTCTACTAAATTAATAGATAGTTCTAATTAAACCTAGTAGGAAATTCTTAATAGATATTATATTAATAAATATTTCTTTTAAGAATATATATTCTATTTTACTAAAATTACTAAATACTTTAGATAAAGTAATTTATTAGATTACTATAATTTAAATAATAATTTTAGATATCTTCTTAATTAGATTTCTAATATGTCTAATTTTTATTATTTTTCTATATATTTTATAATTTGAAAAGATCTTATTAGTATTATTTATTAAATTCTATAATATTCTTCTAATAATACTAATTATTTTAATAGTTAAGTAATAGTTAATACTTTTATTATTATAGATTTTAGCTTTTAGGTTCTTAATACGCTTATTAGTATTTTAATAGTTAATATTCTTAACTTTATAGCTTTCTAATTATCTCTAATTAGTAATTCTTTAAGTAAAATTAATTATATATATAAATACTTCAGTATTAGATATTTTAAAAAACTTCAAAAAAGTAGATAAAGAAGATATTAGAAGTTTAGTATTCTTTTATAATTTCTTTATCTTAATAGTAGATACTTATACTATTAAAAAAGTATTAACTTATAATAATCCTATAACTTTAATTAGTATAACTAGCTTCTATATAAATAAGCTTATAGTATTCTAACTAATAGGAGGGTTAGTAATCTTATTAGATATTAAGTCCTTTTTTCTTATAATATACTCTAAAGATTAAGATAACTTAAAAGTAAATTTCTTCAGTTTCAACTTTATCTTCATATTACTTATAGTAGATATGTTAAATATAGAAAGGGGGGGAGAAATTAAAATCTTACTTCTTCTTCAAAACATTATATTTTTAATAATAGATTACGTAATATTAATAAGATTAGTTAATATATTTACTAAAACTCAAAAATACTCTAAAAATACTTAAAATTAATATACTAAATCTCTAAATACTTAGTAATTAATTAATTAGTTTAAATACGTCTTAGCTTCTTTTTTAATTAAAATCTTATATCTCAGGATATTACTAAGAAATTCTCTATTTATACTTTAGAAATATATTAAATATAAGAATATTAACATTAAAGATAACAAAATAAAAAAAGAAATATTAAATAATTCATTACTATAAAAAAAAATTAGTAACTAAAGTATAATTTTTAACTATAAATAGAAGGAGTAACCTTAGAGGGAAAGAGCGTTTTAAATAATTACTAAAAAAATATTCAACCAATTAGTAATATTACCTAAATACCTAAAAAAATAATATCTCTAGCTTACTATTAGATTATAAATATCTAGCTCTTAAAATAAATACTTTTAACTTTTCTTAATATTAAATATATAGGATTATTTTACTATTAAACTACTTAAGGATATATATTATTCTACTAATTCTATATTTAATTATAAAAAGCTTTTTCTATCTAGATTTAAACTTTAGAGGTTTACTATTTTATACTAATATAATAAAATCTCTTCTATAAAAAAGTTTTATTATCTATTATTCATATTTTAATAATTAAGCTATATTTATTAATACTTATATTCTAATTATAGATTTTTAATAGTAGTCAACTTTAGTAATATATTAAATTACCTCTTTAGCTAGAATTTCTAGTAGAGGGATCTTAAATAATCTATTAGATATTATTATCTATTTAAAAAATTCCTACTTTATAAAAATCTCTATTAGTAAGAAACTAATAGTTAGTATCTACTAATTATTAATCTCTTATAATATTTTAGAATATATAATATCTTAGTCTTCTGTAGCTTTCCTAGCTAACGTTTTCTTAGTAATCAAATCAACTACTAACTTAATATATATTTTAATTATTCCTACTAATTTATAAGATTTTATAAATACTAATACTATTTTAATAAATCTCTTAAATATTATCTTTTTAAAAATCTTTAATATAAAAACTCTTCTTATATCTAAATAGATAACTAATAGTATAATATTAATAATATTTATCTATTATAATAAATATTTAGATATTTTAGATATTAATACTATCTTTATAAATAAAGCTTATAAGAAATAGTTTAAATAATTAATCTAGATTAATAATAATATATTACTTCTCAGAAATTTTAGTAAGAAGTTAACATAATTAATACTTAATATCTTAAAAATAATAATAGATTTTAGTTAATCTAAGTATAGTAGTTTTCTCAGTCTAATATTAATATAAAACTAATAACTATTAATATATTTTATTATATTTATTATAATAATTAGCTAAAAAACTCAGTATTCCAATTTTTATCTAATAATATTAAGTCTAAAATAACTTTATTAATTATATATATTTATATAAATCTTTATAACTTTAGATTAAACTAAGTATTTTATCTACTAGCTATATATTTAGTAATAGAAAATACTATTTTTAATTTTAAACTATTTAATTCTTAAGAGGATTTCTTTCTTCTTATATTTATCTTTATTATAGAAACTATTTAATAGAAATTAATAGATATTAGAATACTATAAGTCGTCTATCTATTTCGCTAATTTGTTCTTGATTATTGAGAAATTAGATTAAAAAGTAAACTAATTTACTAATTCTAATAATTTATTAGATATATTTATATTATAATTAGCCCTCTATAGCTAATATATCTATTTTTTGAGAATATTAATATTATCAATTAAGTTTTTAATAAGCTTGATAATTTGTGGAATTAATTCTTTACTATTTAATTATAAAGTTATATTCCTAGGGATTATTAAGATTACTTCTAGAGTTTTTATTTCGATTGTAACTAGAACTATACTTTTTAGTTTCTTATTAGGAGCTAAAATAGGGGGGAATAATTAAAATCTCGACTTATATAATAACTTTTTAATAATATAGTTAATAATATTTATATCTAGAATAGTTAGTATAGTTATTTTTATTAATTCTTTATATCTTCCCTTACTATCTTTCTATATCTACTATCTATTTAGTGCTACTAATTTAAAAAGATATAAATTATTATTATTATATTTATAGAATAGGAATATTATTCTTAATAATATATTAATAGCTATATTTCTTTAACTTTAGATATATTTAATTTTAATGTTAAGAAGTCTTAGTTTAATTACCTATCTAATATAAATATTATTATAATATACTAAGTTGATAAACTATATTAATAGTTTATAATTTATATAAATAGTTAATAGTATTTCTAATCTAAGTATATATATGTAATATCTATAGAATTTAATAATAGTTATTAATTTTTACTTATAAATTCTATAGTTCTTCTAGGTTTTAGTAAATAAGAATAAATTATAAAGGATTAATACTATCTTATTTTCCTATTTCTATATAATAATATAGCTACTAGTATATCTTGATATATTTAAATAAAAAGCTATAAGTTTTCTAATATTAATGCTATATAGTAGAACTATTATAATAATTAAATATTTTATTAATTTAAAAGATAAAGCTTTAGATAGTTTTTATCTCTAGAATACTAATCTAGTTAACTTATATAATAGTTTAGTAATTTCTATAATATTTCTTATCTATTAATAGTAAGGTCTAATAGTAATAATAAATATATATATATCTATTTAATTCTTTAGAATTAGTTATTATTCTAATTTAAATACTTAGTTAGGTTAGATTTCTATAATACTACTAATATAGTATATCTATCTTATAGTAATAACTTCTTTAAAGCTTAAGCTAATCTTTTTATATAATAATCTAATTCTAGCCTATAGAAAATAAGGTAATAAATATATCTTAATAAATATTTACTCTTTATTCTAGGTTTTACTTTTAGTTTAAATATTGTTAAAATAGATATCTAGTAATATTATAGTATTTATTAATATTAAAATAAGTAAGGATAGTTTAGAATTTAGTTTAAAGATTAATCTAAAGAAAATATAATTAAATTCTATTATTTAATAAGTAGAACTCTTAGTATTTTATTATATCTAGGTAAGTTATAATTATAGATATTTAAAAGTATTGAATATATAGATATATTTATAATTTAAGTAAATAGGAATTAATTAATATATATATTTAAAATTTTAGGATGAAAAAGACTTAATTCTAGGATTAGATAAGTTCTTATAGATTTCTTATAATTAAAAAATTAAAAATACTAGATTCTTCTTAGTAATATTACTATAGTTAATTATTAGATAATATTCTATAAATAGATTATTATTCTTTTAGATAATAATAAGCTATATATTTTAATCTAAAGTAATACTATTAGTTATTACTATAAATTTATATAATCCGATATTTTAGCCTTCCTATACTAATTAATTAAGCTAGTATTTTTCAGTCTATATATATTACTTCTAATAACTTAATAACTAAGGTTTAGTTCTATTTTTTAAGTAAGAGATATAAATATAGAAATTAGTAGTTAGAAAGTTATAAGGGAAACTTAAGAATAGTTTTCTATATATAAATATTACTCTTTTAATTTCTTTAATATCTAATTATAATATATTAAAGCTAATAGTTATAGGGTCTTCATCTTACTACTTATTAATATTTTTAACTAATATCTCTTAGTTAATCGGTAAGTAAATAACTTATTATATAGTTAGAAAAATTTATATAGATAAATCTAAAAATATAGTTAATATTACTAATTAGTTCTAAATATTAATATTAATATTAATATTTCTAATATCTTCTTTATTAATCTAAATACTTAGTAAAAAGAAAAAAATATATTAATATTTTATAGATTTAAGTTTTATAATATAAAATATATATTTCGACAACTATATAATATTATTATCTTATAAATATAAAAATCTAATACTAAATTTAATACTAATATTATAAACTTATTTTTCAATTTCTATATATACTAAGATTATAGGTAGATATAATTTAGAAACCTACCTAAATTAGAAGAAAATTAGGAGTTTTCTAAAATATTATCTTCTAAATTAGAATTTTTAGAAATTAAGAAGTCTTTATTATATCTTTATAAGAAATTAATAAAATAGTCTTATTTAGTCATATTAGTATTATTATTTACTAAGATTAATATAAAATATTAATTAAAGTTAATTTATATAATAAAACTTCTAATTTCAATATATTCTATATTTTATAATTAGTCTCTAATAATTAGTCTACTAACCTATAGATTTATAATAGTTTAAATTTTATAAAACCAGAGTAATCTAAATAGTAATAATAAGGAATCTAAATTTCTAATATATATATAAATTTAGATCTCCCTTCTAATACTACTAATAATAATATTAATAGTAATAAAATATATTATTATATATAGTATTCCGCTAGCTACTCCTATTATTAAACCTTTAAACCTAATACTAATAAGTAGATATATTTTCAAATTACACTCTTTAATAAAGCGTAAAAAGATAATATTAAATTCAAAACCTTAATTAGCTTATATAGATCTATTAAGTAGCTTGAAATAACTATCAGATATAATAATAATATAATCTAAATAAAAAAGTCTAATTATATCATAATTATACTAATAAATATTCAGATTAATAATTAGATTTATTATAATAATAATTACATCCTAATATATTACTATAAAATATATCTTAATAAGAATAAGTTATTTACCTTTAGACTTAGGCTTTTTCTTTATAATAATCTATTAAAATAAAAATTTCAAAGATTTGAAAAATTCTAGATTAAATTATAAAAAATTTATTAATAAGATTTCTAAAGTAAGGTTAGATATTATCTATCTAATATTAATAAATAATATATTATCTTTAGTAATAATATTATTAAAACTAGTCTTTCTAATTAATAATTTCTTTTTCTTAGGAAAGATTAATTCCTTAATATCTATTAATTAGGAATTACTAACTATAGCTTTATTTAATATATCTTCTATAATATTTCTTAAGATTTCTTTTAAGTTTATATTAAATAATCTAATTATTCTAATTAATTTCTTAATATTCTTTATAATAAACTAATAGTTAAGAAACTTATCTAATATAATTTTTATCTAGTTAGATTATCTATATAAACTAGTAGGTTTAATTTATATTATTAGAATATTAAATACTAATATTCTCTTATTAAGATTAAAGTTTTTAATTATTAATAAATATTTAACTTAGTTAGTAAAATCTAAAATATTAGTTAACTAAGATTTATAACTTAGTCTTTACTCTTCTTCTGCTATTAGTAGTAGTATAATATTTTTATAAAACTTAATAAGTATAAACTTAAAATATTAAGACTTTATAATATAGTCTATTTTATCCTAAAGATTAGTTAAAAAATCTTAAAAGTTACTTTCTAAGTTTTAATTAATCTTAAGTATATAATAGATCTATACTAAATATATATTTATAGTACTTTAGGGAGGTCTAACGCTATTAGAGTAACTCTAGTTAGATAGGAATATTATAGCCTTTAGGTATAATTACTCCTAAAGCTATAATAATTAATTTATATAATCTAGCTTCTTATAGCTTAATAATCTATATAAAATACAGATTAATTTACTATTAGCTAAAGTCTATTTATTACTAATAAAATTATTACTTAATTTTTCCTAAGGAGGGAAATTAGTAAGGTTAGAATTTCTATAGTTAAAGTTAATACCTAGTTCCTTACTACTCTTATAGCTACTAGATTTATTATTAAATAATATTTAAAATTAATTCTAATTAGGTATAATAATTTATTATTAGCTAAATATGAATTATTAGTTTTAATTCTACTAGAACTATTATTAAAACTAAAATTAATTAATTATAAAAAAAATACTATTTAAAAATATCCATTTATTCTAATTAATAAAACTATTATAATTAGTATTAAATAAATAGCTAATAAGAAGATTAGCTATATACTAAACTAGAATTTAATCTACTTATTAGCTAGAATTCTATTTCTTAATTATTTCTTCTAATATCTAATTTTAATTTTCTAATATAATTCTCTTATTTTCTTAATCTTATTCCTTGAAGATATAACAAGTATC
The DNA here is from genome assembly GCA_004367935.1 of Colletotrichum sidae. Taxonomy (NCBI): domain Eukaryota; kingdom Fungi; phylum Ascomycota; class Sordariomycetes; order Glomerellales; family Glomerellaceae; genus Colletotrichum; species Colletotrichum sidae. The sequence goes on along the minus strand of QAPF01000363.1, from coordinate 25,578 downwards.
AATAAGAATTAAGTATACTACTTTTAGGCTTCTAGATATTATAACTAACATACTAATAACTATATATCTAAAAGTAATATCTATTAATCTTTTAATAAAACTAGAAATTAAATTTATTACTATAGTTTTTTTTATTCTAATATAGGTATTTCTAGTAATAATATTTCTACTTTTAATATAGTAAAGTATTAGGATTACTCTATTATAATATACTAATAAGGTTTCATCCTTATTTTATTTAAAATTAGTAAGATCTAGAAATATAATTTCCTAATTAATAATATAAATAGGGAATTATTCTTTTAAAGCTAATTTTACTTATACTAGGTTCTTAAGAGTCATTTTATCTATTTTAACTACTATAAAGATTAGTTTAAAAGATATCAAACTATTAAAATATATACTAGTTTCTTTTTTATATAATATATAAATTAATTTAAATATAATTAATAGTAATATCTCTCTAACTAGATAACTAATTTTCTAATAGTCTTAATATAAATAGTTTAGCTATTAAAAGGCTACGAAGGATTTATTATATATATTATAGTTTAAATTAAATAGCTAAGCTAATAAGGTAGGAAGTCTTATTATTCTAGATATCTTAGTAGTTTACTTTAATATATCTAATATTATAAAAGAGATAATTTTATAATTCTTAATAACTATTATTAATTAATTAATATTTTTATTTTTAATAAGTTAATATAGGTAATTATATAAATAGAAGTCTAAGTAAGTTATAAATATTAATAAACTTTTTATCCTTAAGATTCTCTTTTTTAGTAATATCTTAATAGATAGAATACTTAGGGACTCTATTCTAACTAGATTAGGAATCTTATTTATACATTTAGATACTTTTCGTAATAATTTTAATAAAATAGTAATTAAGAGGTACTATATAACTACTTTCTATAATATGACTAATATTCCCTTTAGAAGTAATTAAGCTGGGTTTATTAATAGTTATATATTTATAAAGTGGGGAATTAATATATATAATTCCACAATATTTAATATTAGAATAAAATAATATATATAATTATTAAAGTTATAGTAGATATAATATATTATCTAAGTTCTATACTAATAAGGGAAGAAGTATAAAGTTTAGATATAATAGATTTTCTTAATTAGTAATATCTCTTTTTTATATATCTCTATCTATATATATATCCCTATATATAAAAAAAATATATATCTAATCTTCTTTTTCTTTTAGTAATAACTCTTATTATTATAATAAGCTAAATAAGTAATAATTAAATAAATAAGTAAGTTATAATAATAGTTTTATTAATCTGATTATTTTAAGATATAAATATCTTTATAAGATGAGATCTAAAAATACAGATTATTAGTAATTAAGTATAAAATATTATAACCTCTATCAAAAAGCATATTGACAATAGCATCCATATACTATTCCAGTTTATTAGATTCGGGCACTCCCAACATCGCCTAGTCAATACGAATCCATACTTCCCTTTCCGTCAACCACACTGCTTCCCGTCGTACCCTCGACAAGGAAGCTTCCTCAGTGACGTCTGTCATAGGCCGCAAGCACCTGATGTCGACATTCGGGGTTCACCTTGATTAAATTTAGCCTCCAAACGCCAAAGTCCTGTCACACAACCCAACTTCTCAAAAGCGCTCTAAAAGGAAAAAAATGCCATTCCTGAGAACCTTCTAAAAGTACCGCCAGCCCTACAAGCCGTCACTGATCCCGCAACCTTTTCGTCAAGGCGTTGCCCCATTTCTCATCATCCAATACCGCTTAGTCAACTAAGTAAGTCGCCATGACGGTCATTACAACGAATAATCCTATCAAATCGCACCCAGAGGGCCAGCCCCTAAACTCCCCTGCGGAAGCCATCGTGTTTGCCAACAGCGTGAGCCCGCAATAACTTCGTTGCCGCATCTAAGTATCGGCCGTCGACATCGTGTGGGCCTCGCTCCAGCTTTATCGCCCAGCTCGCGTCTCTTTGGGAACGTTGACCAATCGATACCGTCTGCTCGTCTTGAGCTGGTTCTTCCTTGGGACTCGCGGCAGCCGTCTTCTGCTCTGGCCATAATAGGACCTTCTCGGCTACACTTGAGAATTCTTTCGCTGTCTTGTCCGTGGACAAATTGTCGGTAGTTTGATAGTTGTGTACCACGGCCTTAACCGGCGTCGACTCATGTCGCTTCCCCATGACAAAGTTTTCGTGGCTGATGTGGGCATGTGTTGCAACCCGATGTCGGTGTCGTTGAAGATGATTGTGGAGGGACGGAGCCGCAAAAGCTTGCGTCGAGAGGACCAGGAGGAGTACACCCCAATATGCAACGGTCTGCATCGTCACTTGTTTTCGAATGGATGACATGTTTTCGAGTCTTCGTCTTCCTGGCAGGCTCGGTGTTGATGCTCTCGGCGCTCCCCTGGTTGGGACCTTTGTGTGTCTGGGAGCTTGAGCTTGAAGCGTATCGTACCGTCTGACGGAGATTGAAACCAAAGGGCGACTGGGCGGTTTATATTCCGAAGCACACGTTTTCCATCTACAAAGCCACAACATCAGACAATATGACGAAAGACACGACGACGTCATTTTCTAACGGCGCCTAACATGAAAAAAGTCACGCCGACGTCAAACGACAACCCGCCATTCATCGGAATGCGGCCTCTTGGCAGCGGACGATACCGACTCGGACCCTGCGACGTCGCCCAAGCATAAGGGTCTGCTGTCTAAGTCGGCCATCCAACCCCTTCACTCTCAACACCTCATTGTCGCCCAATCGCCTGTTCAAAATGGTCGCCTCCCCCGAAGCCAAGGAAATTTCACGTCAACCAACGCTTCATGTGGTCTCAGAGTGCAACTGCCAGAAAGTCAGGCTCAGAGTCAACCATCCTGCCTGATGCGCTAGAGGCTCGATGAAGCCTACATGGAATTTCCACTTCGTGCCAGCTTCCAGCATGGCGATTGAGGAAACACAGAGGAGAGAATTGCATCCAAGGAAGCTACAGCCCGGTCTTAACAAGCTGCCAACCTCCCTTTTACCGACTTGTCAGTTTCGTCGGCCCCTTGGGCAGAAGAAGAGGGGTTTTCCGTCGTGCGGTAGTGATTAGATAAGAAACTTGCCTATTCAGGCCATGAAGCCGCCTATGACTGGTACGCCTGAATCCCCTCATCTTGCTGACGCGACAAGCCCTCGTGTCATCTGTCCCCTTCTGTTTTCCTCGTCCTTCTCTGCCCTCTTCGTCTTCTCCTCTCCTTTTTCCTGTGTTGCTCTTCTTGGCAGGCTCTCGTACAAGAAACCGCTTCTTCACCTCAGCCAAGAATCAGGGTCTTTCCGAGACACATCTCCTGTTGGTGAGGAAGTTCTCCCCTCCCCAGCCCCCCGCAGACATTCACTTACACGCCTCACACGTCCAGATCACAGCCCCTTACGCAGCCCAGGCTACGCCAGCAACCCTCCCTCTCGCCATCCTCCGGAATTCTCCAACAAGGCACTCACTGCAGACTTTGACAGAAGGGTTGGCCAAGGTCTGGGACCCATTGACTGATCGTCTTGCCGGGACAAAACCAACCCGGTCTCTCCACACCCGAACGTACCCAGGGGCGCCATCGCATCACGACCGCACAACATGTCTCACCAAACCAACGTCCAGACCGTGCCGTTTCCCCTCCAGGGCGGCTGCGCCTGCGGCAACATCCGCTACATGCTCGCCGTGGCGCCGCTAGTCATCCACTGCTGCCATTGCACCTCCTGCCAGCGCGAGACAGGCACCGGCTTCGCCCTCAACGCCCTCGTCGAGGGCGACGGCGTGACCCTGCTTCCCCCACGCAGCAGCGCGGCAACTTCCTCACCGCCGGCGGTCCAGGCGCAGCCGCAGCTTAGCTTTCCGGCCTCCCTACGCGACACCTACACGCCGAAGCAGTCTAGGCCGGTCGACGACAACGACAGCAGCGCCCACGAGACCTCACAGGCCACGATCCCCTCGCCGATTCTCGTGCCTGTGCCCACCGAGTCGGGTGCGCCGCAGCACATTGCTCGATGCCCAGCGTGCCTCACCCCGGTCTGGAGCACGTACGGCGGCATGCCCCTGCTCAAGTTTCTTCGCGTTGGGAGCCTGGACTCGCCTGCCCTGCTTGGCGGGCCCGATGTGTACATTTTCCTGCGCAGCAAGCTGCCGTACATCGAGATCCCCGACGACGATAAGCCGCGGTTTGATGCGTTCTATCCGCAGAAGGAGGGTATCTGGGGACCCGAGGCGATGGTGAGAAGGGAGAAGCTGCTCGAAAGAATCAAGGCTTGGAGCAAGGAGACGGGGGTGGAGTAATACAAGTGGCTGGCTGAGCATGGATGTCGAGGCTTCCTCGAGGATTTTCGCACTTTATCTTCTCTCATATAAGACTGCAAACTTTATCAAATAGTGAGTACTGAGTATATGTTTGGACCTACTAGATACTCCATCCTCTAGGCTGGTACATACATAATAGTTTTCCCTGTTGGTAGCCAAGATGTGTACACAAATACTATGGGTTGCCATGTGGAAGTTTAGGCTGACGTCTTCAAATGATAAGCCTAGCAATATGACTAAAAACCTAGCAAAGTGCAACCGTCACAAACATCCAGGCAGAACCACATCTGTCTCTTTTGCAACTAGATTGCTTCTCCCACAGCGTAAACCAAGGTGAACACAGCACTAGGAGAGACAAGGACCGACACAGGCATTTTACCAACTAAATGTCTTTTCAACATAGAATTCTCATCATTCAAGATAAATAGGTAAACTGGCCTCCATCTATTTATCTCATGTTATTTATAGGATAAGCAGAGGAAGAATGACTACTATTATACCAGACAGCTCATCTTCATACGCCAAGGGTATATTTCATATGATACTGCGCTAAATACTTACCTTCCTCTACTGTAGGACTCGAAATAATATGAGAGGAAATTAAAGTCGTGGGATCATCTTATATTCTTCACTGTGTCAAGAGTACAATAATATATTCGCAAACCAATAGAAATCGACCACATGTAACCGTTAAACTCTTGGGAGCTACCATAACACAGAGAGAACGCAAACATGCTAGGAAGCCTCTCTCAGCAACTAGCACTGTAAAGTTGGTATACTTATTCTCATCCTCATCCTCATCCCCACAAGTGTTAGTAGTAACTAGCCAGGTATTTCATATCTTCATAATGGCTATAGTTACCCAATTTCAGGAAATCTTTGGTGTGAAATCTCATTGATTTGTCAGGGATATATCCATCACCATCACCTCACAGCCCCCAATATCTCCTATGTGAAAAGCAAAGCCCGTCCCGTATTCCTCAGATGATGAACCCAAATCACGGAAGCATTGATTGCTGTCCGCTGTGCAAACCAGACCTTCCTCGCCGATCAAAACAAGTGGTTATACTCCGCTCTTTATCCCAGGTCTGTAAAAAGATAAAGAAAATGCCTTCAAAGCAGGTGCCACACAACTGCAGCGGATGAACAAAATGGAAAACTATCATTACTTTGATGATGTGATGAACAATACTGACAGGGAAGAAGATGGAATATCCTCGAAGCAATACCTGTTGATGCTTGAAAGGGGGTTAGAGTACCCCAGAACTGAAATTGATGTCGGGTTCTCGTCTAGGTGGGTCCAATATCGAGAAGTGCTTCCTCGAGCACAGAAATGCTATGTAGGCGTCACGAAGACGCGTCTAGAACGAGACCGATTATCCTATCGTCAGGTGTGGCATTCGCCACTACCTCTACTTCTGTCGCATTCGCTTGCTTGCTTTAGTCTTCATACGTTCGGGAGGGTTTATCGTGTCCAGCCTCGGTCGTAAAATTCTTGGGGGTATGTTTCGTCAAAAATGGGGGGCGTCCATGGGAAAAAAGTCCACTCAGCCAACTACAATGAGTGCAAATGGTGCTGAGAAAAACACGCCTAGCCAATCTTCCTGAAGCCCTCCACGGTCAGGAGCGGCACTTCGACCTCGCTGAGGCCAAGAACACCCTCGTCCCGTCTTCGGTCGACGAACCCGTTGCACTCGGCCACCACGATGCTCCACTCCGCCAGAGCGCGACCCGTGTAGACAGCGCGCTTGGTGTACATTCCAGTCGGACGGATGGGTTGGGTGAGGGATTCGGGCCCGGATCTGCGGCTGACAGCCTTGGGCCGTTGGGGAATATGCTGCTGCTGCTGCTGCTGGGGAGGGGGCGACAGCGGCTGCTGTTCCTCTTCGTCCGCTTTTGTCTCCACAGGTGATGAGGCTGTCGACGAAGTCGAAGACATGGAAGAGGCTGAAGACTTCTCAGCGTTCTCGAAGTCAAACGTCATGAGCTCAGCTTTGGGATTCTCCTCGAAGTCGAACTTGTTCGTAAGACTCAGTCTGCGCACCAGAGAGGTGGATGACACGGCTGTGACAGAAGATTTGCGCTCGAGAGTGGGTGAGCTCAAGGGACTGGCATTTTTGGCCTCGTCGACCAGACCCTTTTTCTTGGAACCGGAGACGCGACGTGTCGGATCGGGAAGGCCTGCTGGTGGTAGTGGCGGAGCGCTGTCGCTGCGAGAACGGGCGCTGGCCCACGCCTGCGCCGGAGCAGGAAGGCGCGGGCGAGTCAATAGACGGTCACGAGGGTGCGAAACTGCAGGCGGCTGCCAAGTGAGGGTGAATTTGAAGACAAACTTCTGCTCCATGAAGATGGGCGAACCACCTGGGGAGCTTCCATCCGAAGAGGTCGTCACAGCGGAAGCAGCAGAAGTCGAGATCTTGGGCGGCAGCGGTGGGCCTCCTTGGCGGGCCTTCGCTCGCGAAGTCAGAGACTTGGACTCCTTGCGCGACTCGTCCTCACTATCCGAGCCAGATCCGGCGCCGCCCAGAGAAAGGACCTTGCCAAAGAGTGACCAGCGTTTCTTGCTGTTGTCGAGCTTCGGGGCGAGTGGCTCGGGCGTTTCGGCTGGTGACGGCGCTGCCACAGAACCTTCGCCATTGAGGATCTTCGAGAAGGAATCGAACGGCTGGTTGAAGTAGCCTGGTTGCGGAAGGTTGACCTCTGTGCGGATGATCATGAACTTCTTGCCGGGAGTGGGAAGGCAAGGCGCTGTCGAAGGAGGAAATTTTCCGGCTGCTTCGGCAGTGTTGCGAAGCCACAGGTAATGGGCCCAGACGGTCTTCAGGCGGGAAGCGGCAAGGAGGAAGATTTGTCTAGGGCAGGTTAGCAATGATGGAACAAAACAAGCAAAAGGTGAGACTGACGCATCAACCTCGTTGGCGCTACCAGCGTCCCGACACACTCTCCAGCAGAGTAGGCGCATGTAGTAGCCGCGCACCATAGGGCACCAATGGTTGAAGTACGTGTCAAAAATTTCCTCAGAAAGCAGCCAATCCAGGCAGAGCGCTTTCTTCCTCTCAGCATCCGCAGCGATGGTATCCCAGGTCGAGTAGATGAAGGACAGGAGCCGGACTTCTGTCATGGCATTGTCAGACACCAGCATCTTCTTGCATACTTCGAGCCAGAACGGCCACTGGATGGCTCTGACAATGCTCGGGTTATTGATGTCGCCGAGCTCGTCGTAAGCCACCAATGCCTCTTCCAGAAAGTCGCAGAGGGTGAAGACGGCGCTGTGGTCGAAGACGGAGACTCTACGGGTAGCGGCGCGAGTGACGGACAGGAAGGCTTCTGCAAAAGTACGTCTCGCCGCACTAATGAATGCGCCCGCCTCACCCACGATGTCTTTCAAAAGGACGATGACTCGGTTCTCGGCCATGTTCTTCAACAAGTTGCCCGGCACCGTCATCGACGTCGCTGCGGCATCAGCGCCGTAAAAGGAGTCGGCTCCCGCCATCGGGTTCATCATCGCGTCAACCTCGGCTTGTCTATGAATGGTAGACTCGATGCACGAGAGAATCTGGGCCTGAACCAAGACGAAGCCTGGCGACCGTGCCTTTTCGAGCAGTGGAAGGCCTTCGGGCATGAATTCCTCGCACAGGATGTGGTAATACTTGCAGAAAATGAAGAAGAGGTCGGTATCGCCGCCTCGCCACCTAGTCACCCAAGGACTGAACCATGGAATCCTCGCAGCCATAACAGACAGCTTCACACGCTCCTTGAAGCGACTGCTAATGTATTTTTGCGACTGCCAACCCAAGACACCCAGGTTGGGCGGGAAAAGGGCCATGATGTCCTCGCTTTCGCCGTTGTTCTTCTTGGGCAAGCCGAATTCATCAGCGGTTCGTCTGATGATTTCGGGTCGCAAATCCCACAGACGACAGAGGAGCTCTGCGACAGATGGGCAGAAGAAGAAGCCAAAAGCGCACGCTTTGCCACACCAGTTGACCAAGCTCAATGGCGCGTGACGAAGCGACATCTTGTCCACCACGATTTGCATCTGCTTCATGAGGTTACCCACAAACATGGTGCGAACGTTGTGCTCGGCCGACTCGTTGAGAAATGCCTGACTCGAGCCTACCGACGAGTCCGCCGTAGACTGAGTCCCGGACCGTGGTCGGACGCGTTCGTTTGGCGAGCGATCCACCAGCGGGAGAAAATACGTCGTCGACTGTCGCCACTCAGATCGCATCATGAGCATCGTCAACGCCTCGAGTAAGACCGGCCTGTCGATGCCAGGCAGCGATTGGCCGCCTTGTCCTTCGAGCATGTCCAACAACCCTCCCCACCACTTGTTTAGAACGGTCGCTCTTCGCTCAACATCCTCCAGGTTGATGGTTTTATTCGTCATGTGGTTCATGTAGGTTCTCAAGAACGGCAGTAAAGTGACCCGAACGATGTTCATCCGCTGGGGCATGGCCCTGCTTGGGAACCCGCTGTACTCGGAATCGAGTGTCCTGAAAGCAGACCAGATGGTGTCCTTGTTAGCCGACATTTCACTCCAGGACTCATCCGTCACTGTTGTCTGAGACTCGGCAAAAGAAGATGGCTTTGAAGAGACTGTTTTGAAAGTGGCCTTTGAGGGTGCCTTTGAGGATGCCTTCGAAGGAGCCTTTGATTGGGGTTTCGTCGCGGGCTTCGATACCGATTTCGGTGCGGGTTTCGTCAAAAGTTTGGGCTCAGCTGGCTTGTTTGCATTGTTCTTGTTTTCGCTGCTGCTCGTGGTACCCTGCTGATCAATCCCGGGGCTGGCGACGAGCGGGGGTGGATTGCTGGCTGCAGGCGTCGACAAATTGAGCTCGGGGTCGCTGCCAGACCCAAGCTTAATGAGCATACTCGTCGGGCGCTGCTTCATCTTGGTGAAATATGTACTCGCGCGGTTGAGGCGGGACGGGGGCTTCAGGTTCTCGGTGCTGCGTGAAGCGGGAGATGCTGATGTAGCAACGAGCAGGGAGACGGGCCTCTTTTGAGCAGCTTCGTCGGAGTCGTTACTCGGGGGTTCGCCGCGAGGTAACTGCAGCTGTTGTTGCCGAGCGGGTGTCACGGTCACGGGTACAGGCACGGGAGCCGATTCTGGGTTCCTTCTCGGAGATGGCGAGCGCGAGGTGGACATCCAGGACTTTCGCGCGAAAGTCGCGAAACTCTCCGAAACCGTCCTGGTGCGTTCGGGCTCTGTCGGGCGCGTTAGTGGTACGTTCAGGCTGGACGAAGCAGCTGAAGCAGAAGCAGAAGTGGCTGTAGCTGTAGCTGCAGCAGTGGCAGAAGTTGACGCGGAGCCCACGTGGTCGCCGGCATGTGTACTGGGTCGTTCGGGCAGCGGAGGTTCTTTGGATTTGGATGGCGATTTGGAAGCTGGCAGCCATGACTTGCGGCGCTCGATCAATGACGTCCTCCTGCCTCTGAGTTTCTGCTTCTCCTTCTCCTTCTCCTTGTCCTTTTCCTTCTGCTTCCCATTCTTTGCATTTTCCTTTTCGTCTTCCTTTGGGGCTTTGGAGAGCTTGACCGGATCTGATCGCACTTTGGTAGGCGGGCTCGTCTCTTCCGAGCTCTTCGATATCGGGGCTGATGCTGGAGATGCGGATGGCGACGGTGATGGTGACAGTGCTGGTGTTGCTTTAGCTTCTTCTTTCTTGGAGGAACCTCCACCGTCGAGGTAGAGCGTGGTATCGAAGTCGGGACTGGTATCGAAGGACAGGAGTTCGAATGCTGCTCGGCCCTGTGTGCTCGGCCCTTTCTCACGGGACATCGTACCTGCTGCTGCTGCTTCGCCTGTTGTTCCTCCTGTCGTGGGCGCATCGCTAGCGTGATTACTGGACGAGTGCGTTCGGTGGAAATAAGAACCATTGGATGGTTCGACAACAGCCGGGGCCATCGTCAACGTCGGTCCATTCATTTCATGGCCCACCGTGAACCGTGTAGTTGTCCCTCGTTTTCGTGGCCTGGTCACGCCAGCTGCAACCCGATCAACAACTTCAGCTTGACTCGGTGCCGAGGGCCTAGATAGCAATTCTGACGGCAACGCCTGCGGACGAAAACAAGCGACTGAGACTTTCAATGGGTCCGGGAACTCTGTGGAGGTGAGTAAGGGAGTATGGCCGGAATGCTCGGTCTCGGTGTAACTGTGGCACGATGTGGGTTTGCAGCCAGACGAGGTATGCGAGGTGAAGGATGTCAAAGGTAGGCCAAAAACGGTGACGAGAGCGGGTAAAGGTGAGGTAAGGTTGCGTGGTATTTCGATTCCTCCCTCAATTCGACCAGGCTATAAAAAAAGCTGGTGATGTTGTACCGGTAAGGTCGAGAAATGTACGTGAGTGCGTCGAGACGTGAGGGAAAGGTGGGCGAAGCAAGGTAAGGTATCCGTAGGCAGGTAGGGAAGGTGTGCTGTGGATATGTTATACAGTAATACGGGTTCGGGTACTTGGAATACGGCGCGGTGTGCTGCGGTGATGCTGGTACCTATCTCTGTACCAGCAGAGGGGAAAAAAACAGTCGGATGGCAAGGCGGGAAAGACAAGCTGAACTGGTGGTGGGTGTGGGTGCGGGTGTGGGTGTGGTGGGTATGGATTGGATGATATGAATAGTAGCAGTAGCAACAGCTGTACGGGCACGCTGGTGGACAGCGTGCTGCGAAATGTAGCAGTGGAATAACGAACAAACGACTTTTGTCGAGGCGAACAACAGCTTTCGTCCAGTGTTGCGACTTGGTCACTGTCTTGCCGTTTGTCTGAGCTGGGCTGTCCTTGCTACGCCTCAGGGCTGTTTCTCCTCAGAGGGTGGACTTTGAGGATGACTTCTGGTCGGGGATGGCGTGTCGAAGCAAAGACATGGAAGAAGGTCGTACTGGAAGAAGCAGCGCGAGAGAGTCGGGGAGATGGAAGGGTTCCCTGTCCAAGACTGGAGCTGGAGCGTTTCAAAGAGCGATAAAATAGCGGAGCTGGGATATTATGATGACCTCCACGTTTATTTTTTCTCTTCCCACTGTTAACGCGCATCCAGTTTTGTAATTGGCTATGCTCTGCGCTGCTTTGTACGTTGTAGAGCAGCTGGTGCCTTGCTTTGCTGTGTTCTGTGGTGTTCAACTCCTGGGGACTGTGTCTGTATGCACTTCTGCTCTGGAACGCGCGCCGGATTGCGATAAGACGAGCTATGATGCAAATTGAACGCCTCGAGCTCGCCAGTCGAGACAGAAGCGTACCGAGGAAGAATGGCAAGGTCTGAGACTCGATCGAGGCTGTCTCAACGAGGAGAGACAGGGGAGGGGGTTGCGTTGCGTTGCGGCCGTGTATGAGAGTGAGGAAAGAAAACAGGTTCTTTGAGCCACTGTCACTGGCAGTGACGGCGAGGCAGATCGAGCATTCGGGAGACTAGGACCAAGACCCAAGAACGCAGTGGCCTGTAATAATAGATATCAGGAGCGCGCGAATATTAATGCCTACGTCAGTCGACTGCAGCAGATATCGGTAAGGTACCTGGAGAAGATAGCAAGTAATATTACTCCTCTGCTAAGGCAGACGAGGTAAGGTACGGACGGTAGGGTGGTAGATAGCGTGAGATGAGGTTGTATTCATACCTACCTCACCCTTCACTTGCCCAGAACTCACTTACCTGAGGAAGGTAAGGTAAGATACCAAGTGCTCTCAATACCGCTGTCCATAGTCGTTGGTACTCTGTACGGCGCAGCAAAAGTACTCTTTTCTTCACCTTCATTAAGTCACTCACTCAATCTTTCACTGTCATCTCACCACTCACTGACCCGACATTAATCGTAAACATCGCTGCCTGACCTCGCCTCTTCGTTCGTTACCTCCCCTTAGCCGCGCGAGGTTCTACACAAATTAGCCCGCTCGAGTCACACCATACTTGTACACTAGAGACCACCTGGCTGGCCTGGCATTGCAACGCCGCGGCGCATCGAGGGTTGATGTCAAACGGAGGATACGGTGTTATGCTCACCTCTGGGCTTGAGCTACCCTTGTCCGGCAAGGCCTTGGAAAGGAACCGCGTCTGTGTGTTCGCGCTGGCCGTAAATTTCGCCCGGCTCCGTCAAAGAAGCAATTTGCCCTCTTGAGTAGCCGATGGAACTTAGTTTTATCTGTACACGATATACTGATGTTGCTGCCAATAACGTGCTACTGCTGCTACTCCGTTTTTCCCATGCCCTCACCTCCTCGTCAGAGCATTGTATCGTATTGGATAGAGCTACAAGTAAATCACTGCCGCTTAGCACCCTCATGTAAAACCCTCCTTTTCGGCATAGCACAACAGCAGCAGACGAACAAGGGGGGCCGGCCTCACGGCTGATGGGCTGCAATTCGATCGCCCAGCACCAACAGGGTTGAATACGAACGAGGGTCCCGCTCAGAAAACCTGCCTTGGCTCTTGGTCACGGCAGCCCTGCTGGTATGCCAATGACAATGATGCCTGCAGGGACGAAGAGGAGCCGCCCCCTCCCTCTCATTGTTGGATTTAGTCCATGCGCATGTGTAACATGGGAAAACGGCCATGGAAGAAAATATGCTGAGAATGCCCATGTCTATCGGAGCATTCCAGTCGCCTTACGAATTATACACTCTTTGTAACCGAAGAGACCCTGAATTACTGCCGCCAAAAAAGTACTTGCACGGAATATTCTGCGGGCATCCGCAAGCTCGAGGACCTAAGACTACAGTAGGCGCTCTTAGCAGGTCTGCTCTACGTATGTCTGTCGTATTCCTCCTCATCCGACGTCAGTCACTTTGTATCATGTATGAGCTGCAGGTGGTGGGCGAGGTTGATCTACCCGCGGCCGTTCGAACGGCTGACCATGTCTCCAACCGACATGTTCCTTCCGACCACTACCACCACAGCCCCTGACTAAGACCGAAGGGCGTTGCAGGTGTTGTCTCGCCGATCGCAGAAGGCGTCACCATCTACTGTACTTCCTCTGCCTAATTATGGCGCCAAGCGAAGATCTGCTAGCGCTGCGTTTGGCAGACGGTTGCGCCGTCCATCCTCTAGTTCCATCAAGCTAACGACAGTGGTAACTGATGCTTCTTCTCTCTCTCTCTCTCTCTTCCCCTTTATCTCGCTCTGGCCTGGGAGCGCACAGAACATTCCCAGCAAAACGCACCGTCTCCGACGTCGGGTCGCCGTTGCTCTATTCCCAAAGATTCAAAGTCTGACTGACACCTGCAACCGCTCGTCCATTCGTCCGCCGGCCTCAACCCATCTCGGAGTACAGGACGGTTCGGTTGAAGTTTACCATCATCCAGCCATGTTCCCTGGCGGCATGCGCCGACAAGGCAGAAGAGCTGAACGGGGGCGTTCGAATGGGGTGACACCATGTTCCCGGGCGGCAAACCCAGCTCTGAGGAAGATCAAACCATTCATCCTCCTCCTCCTTCTCTCCACTCAAAGTCAACCGCCGTCCGAACTCCTGAATGGAACGTGAACGGCACGCCTTTCTGTCCGTTCGACCCGCTTCGCTTCATCGGTTCCCGGCAGGGGACCGCGGCTAACAAATGCCATCGCCTTGTCCGTCACTGGACGGTATCGTGACTCGTGCGTCATGAGTCGTCTGATTGCAGTAATTCTGTTTGACTCGTTTACACTGCCCATAGGGACCTTTCGAAGCACACATACCATAGTACAAAACTGCCTGTCTGCCTGCAGTCATTGTGGTTGGGTCAGGGGGGGGGGGGTTGACGACAATATCAAGCTTGACGCTGCAGGTTCCCAGCGAACTACGGCCAAGCCAACATTCGCAGTGGTTCTGCGCATCCTCCTGCCGCCGTATCTGCAGGTCAACGCGGCCCTTCATGCGAGATGTTCGGACGCGATGTGCTGTTGATGCGGCCACTGCCTGCGAACACGCGCGAGACCTTGAGACCTCAGACACCCAGCCGAAGATCCATCTTTCATCCATGTTTTCGACCGCGTGAACAGAAACAAACTTGCCGCGCCCGAGCATCCGAACTATTGCTGCCTCATGTTGAACAACGCTGACAAGGCGTTCTTACTATTTGACATTTGGTTATATAGATCTATATTTCCTGGTCAGTTACGATGTCGTCGTTTGTGAGAACCAATGTAAGCAATAATTGTGTTGCGCAAACGCGCCACGCGCGCCTCCACCAGTTGCATTCTGTCTAGGACGTGGCTTAAAAGGCGTTGTGAATAATGGCCAGTAGTTTTCTCAAGCGCGTTCGCATTGGTACGCAAAGGGCCGGCCGATGAACCAACGTACGGATACTTCCTTTGTTCCTCGTCCTCCTCTCACCGAGCTAGCCACACAAAACGCTCGCCGTTGGAATTCACGGGACCAGAGGATCCCGAGATCGACGGGGAGCAGCCCCAAACTCTCTCCCCCCCTCAACCTTGTTTTCGATTCCGGCGCCAGGTGTTGCACCGCGTCTACTGTGTACTTGTAAGGAGCACCAAAGCATCCAGAATGTCCCAAACCTTGTTCAACCTTCGCTGTCCCCCGCGTACCGTACCACGACGGACAATGGGAGTAAGAATGTCTCGGTCAATGTGGTGACTCGAATGTCTTGTGCAATGTCCGAAACTCGCATATTATCCCGCGCCCCCTACTTTATAGCCTGAGCAAAAGGCGGTGCAACAACACAAGTCAGTCACTTGCCTCTATCGCGGGTGTGCTGGTCAACTCTTCACCTCCGAGCAAACCTACTGTGATAATATAATAAAAATAATAACAACTAGACCCGGCCCGGGCTAAAGAGTCATGGCGTTGCCGTTAACCTGTCAAAGGTGGCTCATCGCAAGTAATCCTGAAAAACACCATTTGAAAATTGCGTAAAATGCGTTATGATTGTTCTAAGTATGTTACCTAGTAGGCGGTACTAATATAGCTAATCGTTTCTTATATATATAGTAAGGTTTACCCTTATTAGGTATATTTAGTTATCTAGGTCCTCTATAGATTACCTAAAACTCAAATTAATTAATCTAGTTAACTTAGAAAATACTAAAATTTCTCTATTTCCTATATTATTTTATAATCTTCTTCTATTTCTTTATTAATAGTCTTCTTAATTCTTCTATTTCTATATTTTATATTCCTAAAAATACTTAATATTAATTCTTCCTATATACTTACTTATTCTATTTATATATTAATTTTAATATCTTAAATATTTAGTTTAAAATAGATTAAAGCTAATTAATAAGTCTTTTAAATTATAAGTAGAATCTTTTTAAATAAGATATATAAATTTTTCTAGTTTTATTTTTATTATTTTCTTCTTAATTTAAAATATAATAAATTACTTCTATAATTATATTAATAACTTATTTTAAACTACTTTATAAAACTTTAAATTTTAATTTATTCTTTTTATTTTTATTTTCTTTTTTATAAATAAGTTTTCCTAATTAGAAATTCTATAGTAGAGTAGAGGATTCTATAGTTAGTTCTATTATTTCAATATATATATATATTATAATTAATTTCTTATTTCTTTATATATATTAATATAATTAATAATAGTAATTTCTAATTTAGTTTTAATTAGACTAACTTCTTATCTTAGTATTATAAGTCTAATATCTCTTTTAAGATTTTCAAAAAACTTAAGTATTATATTAATTTCTTTAATTCTTATATCTAGTTTTAAAATATTATAACTTATTATAATTATATTAAGTAATATTTTAATATTTAATATAAACCTTAAGTTAATAGTATATATTTAGTCTAGTATTTTTTTGTATTATATTATTTAGTTTTAAATATTAATTATTTATACCTATTTTCTTATTAGGTTAGATAAAATCTTAATAACTTACTTAATAATCCCTATTAATTAAAAGTATATAATAAGTCTATAAATTACTCTAATTCTATAATATTTTACTAATATGTAGAACTTTATATTATTAAAGTAAGATTTATTATTAGAATAGATTATTTTAAATTATTTAAAATATAGTAACTATATAAATTCCTAAATATTATAAATAGAATTAGTATTAATTTAAATAAGTACTTATAAGGTAATATATCTTATAAAGTAATTTATTCTTATTAAAATATATTTTAATCTATTTTTAGTTATTAATTAAATCTTATTTATAAAGTTAATAGTTATTATTAATTAAAATATAAATATTATAATTTTCTAAAAGTTATTATAATTTAATTAAAGTTTGTATAATTAGTATATTCTATAAGACCTTAAGTATTCTATAATATCTTATATTCTTAATAGTTAGTAAAATCTTCTTCTTAATATAGTTATTATTATAAATTTTCTAAAATATCTTTTCTTATTATACGTTTTTTATAGAACCTCTAATATATTTTTATAATTAATATATATTACTAGGCTATTATCTTTTTTAATATATTCTAATTAGAAGTTATATATATAGAAAGATAATACATATTTTTTAATTAGTTATTAGTAATTTCTTATCTATTCTTTAGTAATTTTTTTAATAAGTATTTATATAATATTATTATATTAATCTAATAATCCTTATTTTAATAGTAGTTTTTATTTTAAAATTTCTTAGTCTTCTTTATAAATTTCTACTTTCTAGAAAGGTAAGATTAATTAAGAATAATTTTATTAAATAACAAGTTATACTATATTCCTATTATCTTCTAAATTTACTTTTAGTAATTCTAATATACTTTTTTCTTTTTTTATATTATTATAATATTTTTCCCTAATATCTTATTAATTTAATTTAAACTAAGTATTAATATTAAGAATTAGTTAGTAGTTATAAATTTTAATTTTAAAAGTAAGTTTTTTTTAATAAGATATAATTTATCTTATGGGTATATATAAAATCTATTTAAATTATTTATTATATAGATAATTTTACTTATATTTAGCTTATAGATATATAAGATATTATTCTTAGTAAACTTCTTAATCTACTTTACTATCTTACTATATATTTTATTATAATTATTTATAATTTAAATAATATTCTAATAATTAGTATAAATAAAGATTAGATATAGGTTTATATTAATAAATTATTATACTTTTTCTAAAATTCTTATAATAATAAGTATTTCTTTTTCTAATATTAAGTATTTCTTTTCTTAGTCTAATAGTTAGAAAAATATCTATATAATTAGTAGGATTTTCTTAAAATTCATATTAATAATAGTTATATTAATTAAGATATTATTAAGAAATTATATTAAAATAATACCTATTATATAAATATTTATATTAATTATTAAATAGAACTAAATAGTTGAATTTACTCTATAAGTAGTATTATCCTATATAATATTATATAGTATATTTAGTATATTTTTATATTTTTATATTTATTATAGTTTTTCCCTAGGTATCTATTCACACTATATATTTTTTTTCCTATCTTTATTTACTTCTAGGTTTCTTTAAAAAAAGTAATCTTTAGAATAATCTTAAAATTAGTTCTATTAAGTATAAATTTCTAAATAAATAGTATTAAGTAGATAAGTTTTAAGAGTTCGTCTTAAGATTATAGTAAAGTTTTAATAAATTCTTCTTTTTATTTTATAAATTTTTTATAATATTATATTAATAGTTATACTTTCCTATTAGTAATTTTGAATCTTATTAGTTTAAACTTATTAATAAAAAACCTCGTCTTCTTTCTATATAATAAGATTAGTATTTATATTACTTTTAAGAAATAATAGTAATAAAGAAAATAAAAATAATTTTTAAAAGTTTCTAATATATAGTTATAGTTATCTATATAAATAAATAGGCTTATATTAAAATATAGAAAATATCTTATTAAAGAGGAGATATATTTATTATTAATATAGTAATATCTAAAAAAAATATTATAAAATTTAATATAAATAAATAATATTCCTATAAAACCTTAAGTTAATCTAATATACTTATATATACTATTAAGTCTAATAATAACAGCCTTATATCTATTACTTTCTTAAATAGGGATATTTTAAAACCTATTTAATATATTAGTCTAATTATATATTCTTAATTTCTTATAGAAAATAGAATCTATATTAATCTCTAAATTATAATAAGAATATATAGGCTTTGATATATTACTATTTACTAATTAGAAATTATAAATAATCCTTAATACTCCTAGTTTATTAATATATTTTCAAAATAGTATATTTATATTTTATTCTTAATTCCCTCAAGGTTATTAGATAATAGATACTTTCTCTATTTCTAGAAAAATAATTACTATAAATACTTTCTTAATTCTAATATATTTCATCTACCTTTAGATTTTAAAAACTATTCCTAAAATAAATTAATAGTATATTTAAGAAGATTTATCTATATAATTTTAATAAGAATCTTAATAAAACAATCCTTAAAAATATAATAAAATTACTTAATTTTTACTTACTACTCTAGTATTTCTACTATATTATTAATATAAATATTTAAAATATTAAACTAAGTATTAATATTATCTTTATCTATATTAAATAATTCTTAGAATATAAATATCTTTTCTCTTTCTAATAAGTTATTAAATAAATCTAATTTATTTATCAAAAATATAAGTATTAGAATAATTTATTATATCTTATCTTCTTTTCTAAATTATTCTTAATTATTTAGACTTAAGTTATTTTATATTACTAATAGTAAGAAATTACTAATATCTTCTAAATTAAATTTAATTTAATTAGAATTTTTAAATTTTTATATATTAATATTAACTTCTTCTCTTAAAAAAACATCTTTATTAAATTTATTATCTTATAGATCTCCTAATTTTATATATTTCTAATAATTTATATTAACTTTCTATCTATTAGGAGTAATATAAATATTATTAGTTTATAAGAGTTATTTATTATCTAATTCTAGGCTTTTTATTATTCTAACTCTTTTCTAGAACTAATTCTAAAATATTATATTATATCCCTTCTTTTAATATAATAATCTATAATTATCTATTTAATTTATATAACTATTATTACTATTAGGATTAGATAAGAATTTTTATAATTAACTAAATCCTATATCTTACTTTCTATTAACTTCTCTTTACTAATTCTTTAAAATATTAAGAACTAATAGTAGATTTATTAATTTTTCTATTAATAGGATTATTAATTCTAATATAATTTTAATAATATCTTAGTTATAATATCTTAAGATAAACTTATTCTCTATTAAATTATAGACTTTCTTTCTATTTTATAATTAATATATTTATATTCTTTCTACTTCTAATATCATTTCTATATATAAAATATTTCTATTTTTTATTTTCTTAATATTAATATATATTAATATAGAAAGATTTCTATTTAAGGTTTTTCTATATATAAATTTACATACTTAATATATCTCCTATATCTAATATTTCACAATCTATATATAACTTATACTTATATTTTAATTAACCTTAATATACTAAGTACGAACTTTACCCTAGTTAGTAGGTATTTTAGTATATTCTCTAAATTTAGATATTACTATATATATTTAATTAGTTTGTTTTAAATATTAATTCTAAAATAAAACTTTTAGAAAAAAGTTTTAAAGATATTCTAGAAGTTTTAAATTCCTATTAGTTTATTCTAATAATAGAAACAAAATAGTTTTCTAATTTATAGTAGGAAGTAATAAGGATAGTTATTACTATTACTATTACTTTTAATATATATAATATTTTTCTATAGTTTTATATTATTTTCTTTTATATTATCTAGTAATAAATATTAAGTATGTTATAAGAATTCGTTAAAAATATTAATATTATAATATTATTACTTACTCCTTATTATTACTTTGCTAAATATTATGGAAAAAGTATAATATATAAGAATAGTATTATTTATTATATTATCTTATATTAATACTTATTAATAAAAAGTTTTTACTTTCTTATTTATTATGTTTATAATATATATAAAGTTATTCTCTTAATATAATAATAAGCTTTTTAATAAGTTATAACTTATTATTCTAATAAAATAATAATATATCTTAGTAGTTTTATAGATATTATATTAGGGAATTGATTTTTTAAATTATAAAGTAACTTATATAGTTTCTCATACTACGTCTTTAAATATTCCTCAAGTTCTTTTATAATTATTTTGTTATTATTATTTCTTAAGTCTTTATTTTCTTATTTGTCATAATATTTATAGTTATACTTCTTAATTTCTTCTTAGATTTTAAAGATTTTTAAGGAGGGTTTAATTTAGACTTTAGACTTATTACTATTAGTTTTATAAATATATAAAACTTCTTTTTTATAGTTAACTATTATACTTAGTTTTTAGTATTATTATTTTCTAAGTAGTAAGTCTTATTTATTTAAATATCTAAAAATATAAGCTTAGATTATACTCTTAATTCCCCTTATAAGGATTTTAAATAAATTGAAATATTTAATAGTATTTAATTTTCTATTTACTAGTTTAATAACTATTAGTTATTCTATTTTAATAATTAGGAATTTATATTTTTTAAGAAAATTAGAATTAATAGTATTATATATAGATCTAGAGTTAAAGAGGATTATTCTAATCTTAATATTTTAAATTCTTCTATTTATATATCTTAATATAGTAGGAATTTCTAAATTTAAAAACTAAGTAATATTAAATATTAAAATATTATTTCTATTAATATTTATATCCTTATTCTTCTTTAGCTAGGTATTAGTAATTAGTCTAATATAGTAGCTTAATTACTATATTTTTACTTTTGTTTTAAACTTTCTTCTATCTAGATAAGCTAATTAAAGTCTAAATAGACCTATGGGCTGATCTATAGTAACTATAATATAAATAATATATATTTCATATCTACTAATATTTAGCCTATTTTAAATTTAGAAATACTATATAGTTTAATAGTTTAAATATCTTTTAGTATTCTATTTTTAATTAGTTTTATAATTAGAACTAGGGAGTTATTAGTATTAATAGGGGTTTAATGATTTTACAGTATTTGTTTTTAATTAATATTAATAGGGTAGTTAACCTATCTTTTAGTATTGTCTATATCTATATTAATATACTTAATATCTATATTATTTATACTCTTATTATTATTAAATATAAAGTTAAAGTTCTAATAGCTCTGTCTGTAAGTAGGTTATAGTTCTAGTATACCTTATTAATCTATTTTTACTTAGTTATAGTTATATTTAGCTTAATGTTACTTAGTTTTTCTACTACTAGTTTAATAATTTTCTTTTAAGTTATTATTAAGTAGTCTATAAGTTTAGCTAGTAAGTTAAATTTTCTCTTTTTACTATATTAATTCCTTTACTACTATGTTAGCTTTATTATTACTATTTTTATTAGGTTTATTTTATTTAGTATAAAAGATAGTTCCTATTTAAGAATTAATAGGTGAAGTTGCTTAATTATATATAGTAATATATATATTTTCTCTATACTAAGTAATTAAGAAAATAATTTTAAATATTTTATAAATCTAAATATTATTAATTAAGACTACCTAATTATCTTTATTAACTTCTATAATTCTATTTAAATTCTAGTTATTTCTTTATATAATAGAGATTTATCTAAATATAAAGTTTATAATTTTTCCAAACTATTCTTTTCTTAATTTAAGTATTTCAACTTTATTTCTTTCTTATTTCTCCTTATTCGTATTCTAATTTCTACTTTCCTTATAGTTTTTAAAGTATATAGGAATTTTATATCTTCATTTTCTATAGTTAAAATACTAGTATAACTTATTAGGGATAGTATTATATTAACCTAACGAATTATTATAAAGTCTACTATTTATTCTACTTTTTAACTAATAGGTTTAACTCTTATTTTAGACTTTTTATATAGTAATATTAATTAATAATTTATATAGTTTGTCTTATATTTTCTTTTAATACTTTACTATTTATAGTTATATCTTCTCAAAGTAAGTAAGGTTATTTTTGTTTGTATTAAAATTTATATTTTCTAATTTAATTATAAGGAAGTTATAGTAAGTTTTAATATAAGTATAAAGCTTTTTTAAAGTAAAGTTATCTATTAGGATATTAGTATACTACTTGATTTTCTTATCTATATATAGATAATTATATATTTAGTTTTATAGAGTCTTATCTTTCTTACTATTATATATATATAATAGGATATAGTATACTAGTTTGATTAAATATTTTATTAGAATCTTAATATCTAACTTTTAAATTTATTTTAAATATATAGGGATTATCTCTCTTATTTTTCTTATAAAGTTAAAAATTTTAGATAATATAAAAGTATTAATTTTAAGTTTCTATTTTTTTAAGTATTTTATAATAAAAATTTTAGAGATTTTCTCTTAGTTATATCTAGTTTTAAAGATTTATTTATCTTATTATTTTTTAGTATCTCTTTAGAAATTCTTTTTAAATAAGTAATATATTAGTAATTTAGTTTAGTTTTATTAGTTATTAATAGTTAGTTAACTCTTATTTTAATAGTATTAAAATATTCTATTCAAGAAAAGTTTTTTTTATTATTATAGAATCTTATTCTATCTATATTATTAAATTGAGTATATTTGAAAATACTAAGAATTATAAGTATTAATTTCTTAAAGTTCTATTTTTAGGTATTACTATTAGTATTTCTTTATCTAGAGAGATTATATTAAATTTTATTATAAAGTCTTATTATATAAGAGATAATTTATCTATATTTAGTATACTTTAAGAATAATTATATTTTTTCTTAATAGGATTTTAAAATTTACTAAATAATATATTACTTATCTTCTTAATAGGTTATAAGATATAAGATATATATTATTATAATATATATAGAGAGTTTAGATTTCCTAGGGGTTCTTATTTTATTATAGTAGTAATAATTTAAAGTTAGTATAAGTTATTAGATAAATTATTAAATGAATTAGGCTAATTAATTTTATAAAGATATTTTTAGTAGTCTTATATACTTTAGGGTGAAATATAGTAATCTAACTATAAGTAAGTATAAGTAATAAAAAATTAGGATTTTTAATAAAAATAAATATTATAATATTAATTCTTAGTAACTACTAAGCTAATTAATATTTAGTTTAATTCTCTTTTCTAGTAATAATTATTATTCTAATTAAAATTCTATAGGAATTATATATTATAATAATACCTAGAAATTCTAAATACTATATAACTAATTACCCTACTTTCTACTTTCTATTTTATTCTATTTATTTTACACTTTCTATTATTAAGTAGGTATTACTAAGTAATAACTTTCTTTCCAAATTATTTTTTCTTATTAATAAGTAAGAAGTAACTATAATTATAAATAGCTAGATTTCTTTACTTATTTATTTTAGTAATTCTTACTATTTTAAATAATATAGGTTTCTTAATTTTTTATAATAAGGTTATAATTAATCTATCCCTAGGGACTTTCCTTTATAAACTTATATTATTCTTTATTTTCTTCTTTAGTAAATATATATTTATAGTAATAGGTCTTTTTTAAGTAGAAGAATTTATCCTTAATTTCTATTATAGCTTTTCTATAAGTATATCTCGCATATTTTATATTTTTATTAAATTTAGTTTATTTAATTATATTACCTTATATATATAATCTTTTAAGTCTTATTATAATATAATCTAATTCTTAATAGTATATTATACTTATTCTAATTAGTATCTAATAGAAATTTCTCTTAATATTTAGTATATATTTCTAAAATTCTAATATCTCAGGACTTTTAAAACTATCTATCCCTAATCTTATAGTATATTTTATCTAGTATATTATTATATAGACCTATTATATAATAATTATTTAGATATAATATATTCTTATATAGGCTTTTTCCTAATTATTAAAGTTATAAATATAGATATTATTATTTATAACTCCTATTTTCTTAATTTTATTAATAAGTTAGACTAAAGTTCTCTTATCTATTTAGAT
Source organism: Colletotrichum sidae (assembly GCA_004367935.1). Classification (NCBI taxonomy): domain Eukaryota; kingdom Fungi; phylum Ascomycota; class Sordariomycetes; order Glomerellales; family Glomerellaceae; genus Colletotrichum; species Colletotrichum sidae. The sequence goes on along the minus strand of QAPF01000363.1, from coordinate 1,315 downwards.
AACTCTATTAATAATATTAGAAATATTAAAATAATTATTAGCTTTTTTAATCTCCTAGCTATTATTACTATTTTTTTATTTTATCTCTTCTACTAGTTTCTATATAGATTACTATATCTAGTTCTATATAGTAAGTTTTCTTTTTAAATTTAAAAAGTTAAAATTATCTTTTTCTTTTTTTTAATTTTTTCTTATAACTAGGTTTTATAATATTAATTTTTTTTATTATTAAATTTATATAAGTTCTATCTATATATTCCCTAATTCTTCTTGAGTAGTATTATTTCTAAGGTAATTAGTATTAGTAGAAATCTAATTATTAATATTCTATAGTATACTAATTATTTAAAAATATCTATAAATTCTTAGGTTTCTATTTAGATTTAGGTATTATCTTTCTACTTTTCTATTTACTCTAATTATTAAGTAATCTATCTAATAGTGTCTAATTTCTATTATATACTATTTAATAAGATTTATATATAGGAGTCTTAGCTAATTTTCTAAACTTCTAAATTACCCTAATAGTTTAGGTTATTTTAAGTTTTTATGATTTCTTTATTAAAATTTTTAATTAATTCGTCTCTAGTTAGTAAGTAGGAAAACTATATTATTTATTTAAACCTAATAAATTCTTTAGTATTATTAGTTATTATATAAGTTTCTAAGGGGTTCCTATTTATAAATATTATAATTTTAAGTAGGTATATTTATAATAAGGAATTTAGTATAATCTATTAGTAAGGTAAATATAAAGATTATTAATTATATTTATTTATATTTATTAGGATTCTTTTTATATATTAACTATTAACTATTAGAATAGATTAGAGTAGTATTATTATTATATTATTGTTGGTTTATCCGGAGGGTAACGCACGCCGTACGTAATCTTGCCGTATGGGTGTAAAGTAGTATTCTAGTTATTTATTATTATTATTATTATATTATGGGGCGCGAAGTGCTACATAAGGCTCTAGATCTACAACATAGTAATTACTTACTAATTACCACATAATTAATTATAACTAGCACTAGGTGCCTAATACCTGTCACTAGTAAGGCGTAGAAAGCATACTACTATATATATAGTAATATATATAGTTACTATATACCTTACAGTATGGCGTAACTAATACTAACAACTTTTCTTTTTACTATATACCCTAATACCTATCTATTTATATAAAAAATAGTACCCTTAGTAATCTATACCTTTTTACCTTAATAATATTTAAATACCTATTTATCTACTCTACTTAAATTACCTATCCCTCTATTCAAATAGTTATATAATTCGAATTAATAAATCTCT
>QAPF01000362.1:0-37713 GCA_004367935.1 Colletotrichum sidae | reverse complement strand
TTATAAAATTAACTTACTAAATAGGAATAATTAAAATATTATAACTAATTTTAAGTCTAGTAGAAATAAGTCTATTAGTAATAAGTTAAAATTATAAAATATAAATAATAGTATTATTATTATATTAATATAATTAAGTTTTTAAAATTTATAATAATTAGGAATAAGTCTAATAAGAAGTTATAAGATAATTACAAAAATAAAACTAAGAATATCTAAAGATAATTATAAAATTAATTATTAAAAAATTATAGAAGTCTAATCTTAAGTATATTTAAACTTATCCTATATATAAGTCTGTAATACTATAAGTTTTTTTATTCCTATTAATATTATATTATTTTTTATTAATCTAAAGGTGAGAAGTAATTACTACCTATAGGTTAGTAATTATTTTACCTTACTAATTACTTTAAGGACTTACTAATTAATTACTCATCCTATAGAGTAATTACTTATTTCTTATTATTATGTGATTTATATTATAGTTCTTCCGTGGTTTAGTAGGTCCTTGTCGTGTCTTTCTTTTTGTGTATATAAATGCCTTGTAGCCGCCAGGCGCCCTGCAACTCAGCCCTGGTCCTGTTGGGTTGTAACAGTTAACTTCGCGTGATACTTATAGGGATAGACATAATCAGTATAGATACCCTTGGTAATTCATAAAGTACAACATAACAGAATCTCCTCAAAATTCGAGCTTTCTATCGATCACAGTTGTTTTTTCGCTTTTCCTATAACTATGTATTCCTAGAATATGTCAGATATAGTTATAAGAAGCCCTACACAGCAGCGTGAGCAGCATCTCAGATTGAGGGGGATGTAGCAAGAGAAGTTGAAGCTTAGACGTAGACACCTAAGCTTAAGTACTCTTTTCTTTATAAGGCGCAAAAGCCTCTTAGGCTTATCTCTCAACTATCCTAGTAGTTTATTACCATAATGTTACTATTAGAGCTCCAGAATTCAAATGACTTCATCAAGCTATACAGACTATACGAAACCTCAGGTAGTAGATAATTAAGGTTAACTTCAACTTCACGACGTAGGATTTTGGAAAAAGGTGAGGGATAGTATTTCAAGGTTCTAGGAGGCAATCATGACACAACCCAGTATTTCGTCACTAATAAGTTCCAACTTCAAATACTACAGCTACCGAAAGGAGCAGAGATAACCAACAATACCACGGAAAGAGAGGATATGAAGCTACTGAGAAGACGTAAGGAAATTCAAGATAGATTCTAGTAACAACTTTAATTTTAATATTATCGTCATTAACAACTAAAAATTCGTTAAAAGCCGCATCGGGTTCTTCAGTAGCAGTAACTAATGAGTAGAGTACTTCAAAATCAGATATAATAGGTGAATTCGCAGGGTGTTATACAAAAAGCGGTCAAATCACAAAGAGCAGAGGGGAACATATCCCTACTTATAAGCCTAGATAAGAAAAATAAGTATAAGAGATCGAATAACTTTAAACACTACTTGAATTGTTCCAAAACTACCCTGTAGAACCCAATCTGACTTTACCCATATAAATGAATAGCTATAGCTAGGTCTTAGGCTTTTTTGTCTTTAAGAGCTATAGAAAGCCTGCAGTCTGTATAGGTAATTTCGGCTTTTCTTACTATTTCTATATAGGTATTCTCATCTACCCTGTTTTCAGCCTGAACCCTTTCTTGTAGTGAGACCTTTTCATCATATTTCTGCATTAGACTTAGCTGAGGAGGTACATTTCCAAATAGGCGAGGAAGATCAACAAGCTCCTAAAGTACTATAGAAGCTCCTTTCTAGTTGTTAATACCTAAGACTTTATCGTTCCTAGTGACGACTAGATTGCTGAAGGATAAATCAAAGTGCCTAATTGGGAATAGCCTATTCGAGTTGAAGTATTTGCCGCTGTTCGCAATCTCTACGAGCTGTAAAGAGAACTGTCGTATATCGTCGACAATTTGATCGGTCAAATGAGACGGTACGTTTTGTCGAATATTGGCATTAGTGCGTGGGAATTGTACAAGCCTGGCCTATTCCAAAATGAAGGACTTGGCTGTTTCGAACGGGCCTCCGATACCTGGAATTTGGCCTACGACAAAATCGCCATTTTCGAGACATGTGACAGTGCCTATTTGCGGGAGACGGGTTGTAGCAATTTGAACCTAATGTGTCTTAGTTAAGCTAAACATAGAAGTTACTTGAAGCAACTCATATGTGCGGCCGCCAGGCTCCGGTACACATTGTAACGATTATCCACTGAAATGAGCCCCCGGCCGTTCTTCTCATGCTGGAAGCCTTCTTCCTCGGCAGTTTCGCTGGGGAAAAGACCCCTGATAATGAATGCAGAAGATGCTGGATTGAGATGATCAAGCTTGTGAGCGAAAATTGAGGGCACCGGAGCCTTGCTTCTAGCCCGAAGCAAGTTGATTGTGTCGATCTCGTGGCGGAGGTCGCAGCATGACATGGGTGTCGACTGGCGCAACTGAACACGTGCGACCCAGTGCGTGCCGTCTGAGAACTTTACGACGCGTGTGACACAACCTCTACCAGCCTCAACGCCGGATAGCAGTTTGCACGGTATACCATTGTTGATTTGAGAAGCGAAGAGGCAAAGGAAGCTCCATTTGGTGCGTCGCAAGCAATCCTGGATATCCGCGCTCATCTCATTCTCTTGAGCTGATGCGGAGTCGTCGCTGTGTCGGACAGTCTCCATGATGAACAGGTAGTCCAAGGTGTGAATAAGAACAAATACAAGTTTCACAGTTTCAAAAGGAACGGCGTTCTATGTTTAATTTATATCTTTTACTCGATTGGCCAGCCAGCCCGACGACGCAGATTCAACTGAACCTAGCCTACCCCCGAAGCAATGCTTGTCGACCTGAAGGTTGGTGTCGTTTTTCGAATGCGGTTAAATAACGAATCCTACCCGATGCTGAGGTGGGGAAAGGTTGCAATTGTGATACGGAATTGGCCCCAGAGGCCGCGTAGACGCCTGCCAGAAATTGTGCGCTTTATGCCATCACTTGACGTGTTGTAATTTTGTAAAGGCTTTCTCATCTGAATATTACTGTGGAAATATCGAAATTCTCAAATATCCTGATATCTAATGTGCTTGAGCGATCGCATCTGAGTGATTCAATCCCCGTTCCAACCTCAGCTGACAGTACCGACACAATGCTTTGTCTGGCATATGCAGAGGAAGTAACAGTGAAAGAATTTCTTTCAAAAATTCAAACAAGGAGCGAGATAGTGCAGTCTCGGCCGCTCCAACAAGAGATCTACACAAATTACCAACGATTTGGCCTGGCTCCTCAAGCTGCACGCCTTCTAGCAAGGCAGCTAGAGCCATTAGATCAGAATCATACTTGCTGAGATCCAGAGAAGCCTCAGTCTGTGTAGCAATAGACTTTGCTGCCGATGATAAAAGCTGATAGTAGGAGAAGAGTGCTAATGCAGCGAAGATAAGCTGGGCTGGCTGCTGCGCACGTGTCACGCAGTCCCGAAGCAAAAACAACATCTTCGAGTCTAGCTCTTTAGCAACCCAAGTGCTCATATATTACCCGTCTGAACGACCAAAAGCATACCAAACAATTGCTGCTTGAGTATCGTGGATGGATTGGTCCTCAGGCTTCAACATACTATAGGTGTCGCCGATGAAGCCGCAGAGATCATCCATTTCGGATGGAACAAGATTAACTACCAAACCCACAGGCACGTCTCTCTGAACATCCAACGTCAGCTCCATCTCTCTCTTTGTTCACTTGTAACTTACCAATACCTCACATGGCCATAGCCCGGCCAATTGAAGGTTAGTTACTAACGACTCCGATCTATCGTCTAACTCCAGGAATCTATCCCCCTCAACATCTAGGAACTTCACACAGAGGTAGATATTATATATCATACTCCGATTTGTATAAGTATAGATGGCCCTATTACTAGTAACAAAGTCAAGTAACAGGTAGAAGAGCTCTGCCATATATAGATACTCCTTATCTCGACAAGCATTAATGTTATACTAGTAAACGATATTATTAACCGTCTATATCATCTTGTTAAGAGTAAACGATTTGAGATAGTACAGCTAAGTATAAACTAGCTTCCCATAATTCAGGAGGATCTCATAGAAAGCAAGGAGCTAAGACTTAGTAGTGAGATCTATAATTCTAGAACGCAGCTAAGCCTATTCAAAAACTACTACAGGAAAGTCGACCTCCCTCTACAGTATATCGAAGCTTGGAAGCGTAGTATTACTACTATTATTGAAATAATCCTCAGTAGTAACTATTCTAGTATTTTTAGGTGTCATGTTATAAGAAAGCGGGGGTAAGTAAGAACTATTAAAGAAAATCAAGGAGCTATTTAGATACTTATATATAAATAAATATATACTTAGGTATACTAGTAGAGATAAAATCAGATATTAGCTATTAGCAGTCTGATCTTTTATAGACTTTAGTTTCAACAGATTATAATAATAGTCTTATGAATTAGATTCTATTAGTTGAGGTTTGATAACTCGAATGAATTAGCAGCAACCTAATTTATATCCTCAACAGGACCTTATTAAGTTGAATAATCTGTATATATAAAGGTATATTGAAACCTACATCCTAATTTAATATCCTTATATATAATATTAAGTAGGTACTCCTACTAAAAATATATTATAGACCAGGTACGTAAGGATATTAGCCTAAGGAATTATATCAATCCATCTAGCCGCTCCTAGCCATAGAAATTAATATATCAATAATTCACAATCTTAACTATAAAAGTTAAGATTAAAATTCAACTAATAGATTTTCACTAAAGCTAAGGCCTATAGTTATAACTAATAAATTTCAAGTAACTTATCTAGGTACTACAGGTTTATCAGTATATATAGATAATAGTCCTATAATCATCTATAGTAAGACTACGTCACAAAGAACTTAAATAAACACTATTATTCTATTATAATAACTTATTTATAAAGCCCCTCTAGAGAAACTACGTTGACTTATTCTATTTATTAGGTCATATTAATATTAGACTGTATAGTAAATATAATAACATATCATACTAAATAAATATAAAAGTTTCTAGGCCCCTTCTGCCTAATTCTATGCTATTACCTAGTTCTCTCCTATTATATCCTTAGTGATAAATTCGCCAATATTCTTTAGTGATTATGCTAATTCATATCAGCATAGCCTATCATCTACTTAGGGACTTAATTATAATCACGTAGTCCTCATATCGAAAGTAGTAGACATAAACCATCATAAGATAGTCGACTTTATGTTTAAATCTATTCATATAAGGGTGGTATTCTATAACTTAAGTTGTTGTATATATAATAAAATTAAATGTGAATTTGAGAACTATCATCTTATCTAAACTAAGCTAGCTATTTATCTTTACTACGAAAGACTATTACGTATAAATAGCTAGAACCTAAAGGAGTATCTTATTGTCTAAGCCAATTTTATAGTATACTAATCTTCGTTCCGATATCATATGTATCGTTTGAGTCGGATTATTATTTGATATTACCCTACAACTGAAAATTTCAGATACAGGGCAAGGGCAGGACAGCTATTCTCCCTATATTTCTATTTAATATACCTTATACAATCTTAAGGATCCTTATTAGTTGCTGTATATAGAGATGGGTGTGGAGTTAGAGTAGTTACTAGAGTACAACTTAGTAAGGGCTCCACGCTCCAAGCCACGGAGGATCGGTTATTTGTAATTAAATATATTCAAGAACTGATATATTTCTCAGACGGATAATCCCTATTATACTACTGTCTAAGTTTATCTATAAATGCATCCAAATAGGTATGGCCACTTATCCTCTCCTTTACGTAATTCTCGAGGTGTATACTTAGTTGGATTGAAGTCGGTAGAAACGGTACCATCAGGCGCTGGACGTGTTCCAATAGCTTGTCTTCTACTTGCTCCCTCGCTGTAGTCGTAATATAAGGGATCAATGTCTTCAATGCTTTTACAGCTTCAACTATTGGGGTAGGTATACCTAGAGTAATGTTAAGCTGATGCAGAAGACGGGCATGATTGTCTTTGCCTGATTCAATCCCTGACGAGAGCAAAGAGTTCTCGTCAGTCCTGACTGGAAGCGGTAGTGATCCGAGCCCACTACGGCACAGTCCAAATAGAGCAAGAACTGTTAGCATAAGCCCTGGGCCGGTGAGCCGGGCCCTGAATATCCGTACTAGGGCGGTCCAAGCTTGAATACCATGTTCTGAATTCACCTATATCCAGAGCCGCTCTGTAAGATATTGCCGTTCTAGAAGTTCGTGATTCTCTTTGAGATCTTTAATCGTGAACTAAATGAAAAAGGTGTAAAGGATGTTCCAACCTTCATCTGGCACAAGCCTAGAGTCATTGAGATCTGACCCGAACTTGTTCTCATATATGAATCTTTCGAGCGCATCAGCTTGATGAGGATTAAGATGCACGGCCAGTTTCCACGGAAGCTTCCTCTAGAAAAATATGTTAGTCGTGTCTTTCCATATACATGAGCTGCAGATTTGTCATACTAGTTTTTCACCGGGCCGAAAAAGTTCGAGCGAATCTACCGTTTGCATAAATTCTGTTTCGTTGAAGTCCTCCCCGAAGGCTGATGTGGAAGCTAGAAGTTTGCTGGAGATACCGTCGTTGCTAATCTCAAGAGTCCAATCTGTAGTGCTGTGAACTCCGAGTACTTCGCTGTATAGTTCAATGTTCCGATAATAGCTTGAGTCCCATGCGAGTTCCGGCACATCGACACTAGTGGCGTCTGAAACTACGTCAAGCAAGTAGCGAAATGTCGAAACAAAGTGGTCGGAATTTTCATCGTCTTCCGGTAAACTATCTTTGAGTAATTGGGGTAATGCTGTTGTATTAAGGTTCTCTAAGGTAGGGCATGCCGGGTTAACCATCAGAGCGCACCAAATAAGGATCTGAAGCAGCTTCCGCGAGGTTTTGGGGCTAGAGTTCTGTATCGAATTAGAATATAATAAAAAATGGATGGGTTTATCTACTTTTACTTCGGTATAGTAATCTGACCATATGGTTTGTGTGTTCGTGTTTGTAACAGCTGTAAGCTCTATGATGCGTCACTTGGAGGACTCTAAAATATATAGAAGAAAGCATAGATACGCGTTTCTAGTGTCTCAAAACATTAGGACTATCATATTTATAGAGAAAATGAAATCAAGGAAGTATAAGCCTTTGCTAGCTACTATTAGTATAATTAAACTTCAAGGTAGTAGTCGTTGGATGTTAGTCCACAACTTTCTCATGCTACAAGCTGAGATTGGGTATTTGAAACAAGCAATTAACGAGGAGATTCCTGCCATATTGCACAACAAATGTTAGGGTTAGGCGACTATACCTATCCATATGCTGTGTTACAAAGGGAATTCTCACTGAGTATGGTCACCTGTCGTTGTGTCCAGCCTTGTTGTTTTCAGCTCCATCTGATCTAGCATGGCTAGGTGCTCGCAAATTTGTATTTGTCTTGGCATATTCATAATTAGACATGTGGAAATGCCGAGGTTGAAAGTCTACTTGAGAAGATCATTGTTCCTGGTGACTGCGCGGGAATGTTGGCCGACCGTACCTAGCACCACCGGTTGAGCAAGCGAAATGAACAATGAAGGAAACACGTCCAGGCACAGTAAGTACACTCTGGCTTTGCGTTTTCTATTCTAATAGACGAAAGATCTGCCTGTTTTTGCTCAGGCGCGCCTCAACCTACAAGGAGATACGCCGAGAATGTCAAGAACAAGACGATTGATAGGCGTTGACCTGCAAATGGATCGGGCTCTTTTTCAACACATTGCTGAAAGATACAAGCAAAGGAGATCAATGTAATTTTTCTATGTGAGGAGTCAAATATGGATGGGTCACAGAGCCCCCCTACTACCAAGACGCGGCCCAAGTCAGTCGGTAATTGAGGTGCGCGAGGGCTTTCCAGTGCATTCAAATCAGGGAAAGACGGATTCAAGTTCCATCTCGTTCAAGACTGACCACGCGCTTTTTAAGCAAAAAATCTGTTTTGTGGCAACGGTGCGGAAAGGAGAGTTACTATACACGTATCCTTATGGGAAACTTGAACATCCGAATCCGTGTCTAGGACAACAGTCCGTGCTCCGTTGATATATGCCTTAATGTATCCATATGAGAAACTTTGACATGCGAATCCGTGCCAAGATTTCCAATCCGCTGGCAAAGGTACTCCATAGCAAGAGGATTGTCCTGCTCACAACCCGGAAGCTGAAACACCCGAACGAACGAAATGAAGTCCTCGTCGCTAGGAGCAACTTCACGAGCAGCAGCTTGGAAGGGAAAGATCATACGCTCTAGATAGAGCCTCATTTCAGAGTTGTAGGGGTTAACCTCCCCTGTTAGTACCCTGTGAAATATCGTGACATATTCCGTGTCCTTGGTTTTTCCTGGCTTTCGAAGATCGAGCTGCCTCAAACAGCACAGCAAGGTCGAGAAACTGACAAGGAACTGCCATGCTGTCTGTCCACCTGCCATTTCTCTACAGAGCGAGTTAACGAAGGCCTTTCCATGTGGCAAATTTAGCCAAGAGCAAAGTGATTTGTCCAGTTCAATATCATGTTTAGCTTCCCGCTTGTGAAGTGTGATGCCGATGACGAGTGCCTTGATCTCGCCGTCCTTGTGGTCCTTTGCGTGACTCGCTATCCGATTCGTGTAATGATTGACAAGCTTCAAGCTACTTGGGCTCATGCGCACAGCCAACGAGACGGATAGCTCTGCCTACTCGATGTCAATTTGAAATCTTTTCCCTCTTCCTACTAGTGCCTACTTACGATACGACGAGGCGTTAAAATATGCTGTCGGTGCAATTTAGGCCAAAGCAGTTTTCTGAAGATCTCGGCGGATGTTGAGGCTGGGGTTCTGGATGAGTCTTGGTCGCTGAGGAGTCCTTGAATATAGCTTTCGGCCCGATCCACACTTTCTTCTGGGTCGATATCCTTGCGACTCACGATGGTAGCACAAATGACCATGTTACGATGGTATGGCATCGTGAGGTTCAAGTCTCGAGATTGTCTGAGCACAGTACAATCGCCGATACTTGAAAGGCAATAGAGAAGTAGTGAACAACAGTGCAACTCGTTCGGGCAATCGAGGAGGGGATTCAGAGCTCGCTCTTTGAATCGACTCATCACAGCCTCGTCAGTCGATTCAGCTTCTACTGAACGAACCCCTGAAATCTCAATGAGTTGGTCCCAGAAGTCCCGGCGAGCTACTATCGGTATCTCCTATCGTCGTAAGCGCTGGACACAAACCATATAATATTGGCCTACCTGGTAAATCTGTGCCAATTCCACCCACTTCACAAACTTCATCAGGGGCGGCGAAATACAGCTGAAGGCCTCCACCAGCAGATCAGCACTGATGACTACCATGTCAATAGACCACCCATGCTGTTTCCGAAACCCCTGCGCTGCTTCACTGGCTTCCCATACAGCTTTGTCGTAAATCTCCCCGTCACTCTTTTTGTCACGGAGATAGGTTTCAAGTTTTTCTCGCATATGGTCAATGAGACCAGGAGGACTCTCAAAAACCCAGCGTTCCTGAGCGGCGTGACGTCCTGCAACCAGAAAGTGAGGGCTCCCGCAGTTCGAGGCAACATCCCCACTATCATTCGTCGCTTGGGACATGGCTTTGGCGTGAGACCGTTCAGTCGGCAGAGAATGCAGAATAGTCCTTTGAATGAGAAGGAGTACAGCAACGGGGAGCAGGGGGGCGTGTACCTTTATAGAATCTGCATGCTGACAATTGTTTCGTTATTCTGCAATGTTGAGAGCACAGTGAATGGGTTCTTCTCGTCTCTCGCATTGTGCAGATGGAAAGGTAACTCTTAAACAACACCAATCTAGTTGATTATCAGATCAGCGGTGTGAAGAGGTCAATCTCAATGTAGGTCGTCGAATCTAAATCTAGGATTGATAGACATTATGCAATGTTGCGACGGTGAGGCTGTGTACGGTGATCAAAAATCATACTAACTTGATGGACAGGAGGGAAGCACTAAGTGGCAAATTTTCGTGATTGTCTTTGATCCTTGATATCTAACCGAACGTTAATCTGGCTCAATATTTACTATTCGAAGGGATACCGATCTGCCTTTCCCCAATGGTTCCTAGGTTCCACCACTCCTCCCCCTGTCTGGATGTGTCAGTACTGTAAATTACTTATCATCAAGTCCTGATTCTCACTAATCATATGTTCCCAAGGCACCACGCGCTGGTTGTCGGCTTCGATTGCCGTGCACTTGGGACACGCTCCAAGGATATTTACTGTCTCCACGTCTAGGTAACCTCCGATGGTTTCGATGTCGCAGCGATTGCCGCTCTGTGCGTACTGTTCGCACCACCGCAGAACTGTGTAGATATTGTCGTGCAGGCTTTTACAGCCAGAGTAATTTCGCCATCCATATTCGCACATTTTCGGACTCGGATAATGGGATGCAGGAAAACTGGAAAGGAGCAGAAAATGGCTGCGAATAATGTCAAACAGGCCATCGCCCTCCCGGCTTTTATATGTAAACCAGATGCGAAATTTATGGTCCTTGTAGAGCTATGGCAGTTTTGAGGCAGAGAAAGGCAGCACCAATGTAACGGGTCTTCTGCTACATTGTCGGTTAGGAAGCTGATGAGCTAGTACATGGCATTTGACCGCTTTCCATAAAGAATACGTAGAGAGGACCGCGAGTAAGGACGGTAGGGCAGTTTCCCAATGCCATCACCATAGCACGAAAGACACCAAAGACATTGCATTGATATAAACCTTGAATGGAATGCTAAGTCCCTTGCTGCGGCGGCCTTTAGGGGGCGGTTTTCTGTATCTAATACCTGCCATGTTTTTAAGACGAAGCCTGCTACCTCGATTCCTCTGAACGATCCCTACGGACTTGCGTCGTTGACGAGCCATCCTAGCTGATATACACCATAGAGATCTGTCTCGTGGCTACAATTGACAGAGAATGTAGCGTAGTGAAAGGGGCTTGCCGACTTCCGGGACTCCTCATACCGGCTTCCCACTTCCACGCACTCTTTTCTCATAAGGTTATTACGTTCGCCAGTAGGCCATGGGGAAGATCTCTTGCTTGCAGCTCTCAGCCGGGCGAAAATGATTCTATGCCTCCATAAGAATGGGAACTTTGTGGGATGAGGTGCGCCAGGGTGGAGAGCCGACGAAACGCTAGTTCGTATATTGTCGTGTCCCTTGGAAATGAAAGTTGCTTTCCTGGTCTGCCTAAGAGACGACGATTTGAACGAGGCCTGAAAAATCTTTCCCGCCTGGGTGCGGCTCTTTGCATCCTTCAATAAAGTTGTCTCGAGTGAGATCAGCTGATGTACGAGTCGGAGGGCAACTGTCTTGTCCAATGTTCGGTTAAACAGGAGGAAGGCAATGAAGCAGGAGGTGCGACTGATTTTCCAGCAGACCAATCTGATGTTCAAGGAAGTCATTGACTGCTGGTATTCATATTGATATCGTTCTGAACCTGGGTCTTCGTCCATTCTGCGGCGCGTTAGTCTAAGTAGTATCCGGAGGAAGTATCTCTCACAATGCGTTATCTCTGTTTCCCTTGCAGCTCTGCGCGGCTTTCGCGGCCGGCGGTAATGTGCAGTACCATAGAAGCCCAGCAAACACGCAGGTCAAGAAGGACACAAGGGTCTTCGGAAGAGCCTGAACCAAGGCAGCAACGACGGTCGGCAGCTTGACGATGCCTACTCTCAAGACGGTGGAAAGCGATTCAGTTTTTGCGATCAGCCGTCGGCGCTTGGCGTCAATGTCACCGGACAGAGTTTCGAATGCGAACCTGTCTAGTAAGGGTTGAAGGAAAAGAATCAGGCTTTCCTGCATGTCTTCGATGACCTGGAGTAAAGCTGGCTCCAGGCGTATCCATACTTCGCCGTGCCTGCTGAGCCAACATGGCAAAAGGAAATGTGCCGTAACGAGAGAGAACAGGCTGGCGAAGGCCAGAACGTATTGTAGAAAAGCGTGGTTGGACATGGTGCTGTAGCTGACTCTCACACCTCATGAGGGAATCTCCTGGGTTACAGGGGCATCCTTATACAAGTGCAAAAGACAATATCCATTCCCAACTCGCACGCCACGATGCCAGTTTGCTGCGGGGTAAAACAAGAAATACGCGAGAATGACAGGTGTGATTTGTTTTCGCAGTCTCAGCTGCTTTTCGTGCCGTGGACTTTATCACCGGGCGTCGTTGCGGCTTGTCCCACCGCCGCTTCATTGGCCAAATCTGTTCCATAGGGCACCTATTTTCTAGACCAAGACGCAGTGGGCTGATCAAGAAGGTGCGGTATGTACAAATAGCATATATGAGGTATTCGTCGCATACGACAGGTATCGACGATACACCGCCACTGTTTCCATCTGGCAAATTCGCCAATTTGAGTCTCTGATGACCCTTCTGTGTTATTAAGCTGCATGGAGATGCCTGGCTTCTGTCGAACTAGCAGCTAATAAAAAGCTACTTCGAAGGCGCACGCATGTCCGCCGGAACCCAAACTGACGAGCACCGAATGACCATCATGTCAATGGCGCGTCTCTGTCGATGGAGTAATGAGGTATTGGAAGGAGCCATGTTCTCGGGGGGATCATTGCGAAACAGCTGTTTTGAGTTGTCAGACCTGAACTGATGTTTTGAAATTTACTCCCATCAGTCTAACAGCTTGTCAGGAATAGTGACTTTGTAATACCGACATTATCAACGTGCCGGGAAGCAGGATACGAGCCATAAAAAAACATCCTCACGACGACAGCTACAATAATGGCGAATAGATAGTCGTTCTATGTTGGATGGAAGAGGCGCTCATGCGAACCTGAAGGTGCAAACCGAAAGGCTGCCAGGGAGTTTGTACGTCTATATGCCAAAATGCACCTAGGTGCGAAGTCTCCAGGATCTGATTACTCGCCAGAATGAGCACATACTGCGGTGAGGCTAGTCCAGAGCTACGTATTCTCATCCATGTCGTGCTATTTTTCGAAATAGCACGACAGGGGTGATGCGTGACCCGCAATGCGCGCCTGCATGAAATAGCACTTCTGCTCACCCTTTGTTCTTTCACTTGCGATTATCTCGGACAAGCCCAGGTTCTTCACGATGGCTACTGTCGAAGTCGCTACGGATACTGGCCTTCCTGGCGTAACACGAAATCTACCGTCAGGCAGTGGCCACAGCGTCAGGGTACACCCACATTATGTTTCTTTTGAAGACGATGAAGATGAGTATTACCGTTGTCAGGCCACCTGGTCTGCTTGTCATCCGGAATCGGTTTCCCAAATGGAGATTCACGATTTGTTGGACGACTTTTTTGAGCAGAAGTTTGGGAAGGGACGGTGGCTCAGGAAAGGGTTAGTATTCCACTGGATACTTTCCTGTCACTTACTAAGAGATCGAAGATACAAGCTCCTCCCATCTTCGCCCGGGTTGTCATGCCGCGAACCGGATTCTGTCATCAACGGAGCTCTTGAAGATACTCAGCCGACTGCCATTGACAATCCGATAAGCCGAAAGCGGCCTGGCAACTTCACGGTGGCAGACCGTCCGTCGAAAAGAACTCTGACAACAAATATAGAGGGTGAAGATTGTGTTGAGGCAAACCACGGCAGCTTGGAACTTTTGAAAACAATGAGAAAAAAGCTCATCGATCAAAGCTCTCATCCAAGTTCATATACCAAAGTCCAAGACGATATCAAGAAAGTCGTCAAAGGGTCTCAAGAGGTGGAGCGACTGCGTTGTTACACAAACCTACTTGCCCGCTTTTTGAATACAATTTTCAAAGAGGCCGGCAATCTGAAGAAGCACAAAGACAGGGAGACCACCACAACAGCAGCAGATCACTTCTTCGACCTGGCCCGCTTGCGCCATAGGGAAGAGGGCGATTTATTCCAGATTCTCGACAAAGAGGAAGGCCGCCATGAGGTAAAAAAAAAGGAAGCCAAATTCTATATCCAGTCCCTCCGGGAAACAGGAAGGATCATTCAACGAGTTAAAGATGGCAACGTTGGAGCTGTGTGCTCGTCAGCCACGAACGAGGGGCAAGTCCAAGACGAGAGGAAGCGGGAGTCCTCAGTCAAGGACTCGTGTGCTGTACCGCATCGTCAATGGGCTATACGCTAAGCAAGGAGCTGAAGCATGGTCAATTCATGCCATATTACGATGTAAGTAGGTCTGCCAAATCCACACTCGGTGTCATCTAACTCAGCCATCTTAGTTAAAGGGGTGTTGCTTTTCGACTTGACTCGTCTCCCAAACCAGTATCAGGATATGTTTGTGCAAGATGTGGTCGAAAGACTGAGCAATCACAATTTCGACCTTCCAGACTTTGCTCTTGTGCTGCATGCACCAGCTGTTATGGGCTGGATCACTAAAACGCCGTGTGTATATTACCACAGCAATATGTGTTTTGACTGACCGGGCCGCACAGGTTTCACCAAGTCTGCCAATCACTGGGACTTCAACAAGTAAAGGAAGACAACCCTGGAATTTACGAAAAACTGGATAATTTAGCAATGCAGATCCTCCAGGATGGAATCAGCGATCTCGAGAAAGCTCAGCTCGGTCGCGCGGCAAGGAAGGCTATGTGTTTGAAAATGTCGGAGCTAAGACACCTTCAAAAGCTGCGGACAGGCTTGCAAACATGCGTCAACACAGACATGGTCCATCCGAGAACTGCACTCGGTGAGGAAGAGACATGCGAAAGCGGCGAGCTCTTCAACTTCAGTGTAGATTCCCTCGGCGATATACAGGATGCGGACATGTCTTGGGAGTGGCTTCATGAACAACAAGCCCACAGTCTCAACGCCATAATGTTACAACAAGTATAGGTATTAGCTACGTAATGAGACTTCTCCTATTCAACTGGGGCTTCGAATGTGACAGCATAGAACCGGGCTCGCCCCTTCACTGCGATACGTATGCCCGGTTCAAAAATGTAGAATCTCGGTACTTCTCCCCAGTGGCCTGCTTTGTACACCTGCTTTCCACGGTGAAAAGCAACGGTATTGCTACTTGGGTAGAATTGCGGGATAAGCACGCAGACACCTGCATCCAGGCAAAGTGTGGAGTCCTCGAGCACAAGATCTTTGAGTGTCCATTGGATTGTTTCAGTCCAATTTTCCTGCTCTTTCTGGTCCTCTAGTGAGTGTGGCGCATTTGATTCGGGCCCAGGGACGTACCATGTGTCTGATGAGATTGTCTACCAGAGTGACTTTTTGTTCAGTCTGCGGGGTAACTTCATATATCTTAATATTGGGCAGATTCAGAGGCTTGAGCTGATCAGGTTCGATTTGTCCGTCGCTCGTAACCCTTAAATTGTCGGCTTGCTTGAAGAGTTGGTCGTAACCCGGAGGTAAATCTGAGGCTGTCAGGCCGCGAAGCTGCTGAACTTGTTCCATGCCAGATGTACGTTTAGAGAGACGGCGATTATGTTGGGAGTGACCGGCTTTATAGTCAAGATTGGTGCGATAACAATATCCGGGTAGAGCCAGCGAGTGTGGGAAATACGGCGCATCACATTTTGCCCAACGCAGCCAAGGTGAGGTAGTGTAAAAGGTTACCTAGGCATGGACTTCACATCGATAAGATAAGAAAGAAGTATCATTATGTTTTTTCTTTACGGGAAATCATTACGCCGCTAGCCGAAGCCAATCGGAAACACCATGCCTTTCCCCAATGACAGCTATCATGTTAATTACATCAAGGATCAGCCTTGCGAGAAAACAATTACCTGGTGTAGATATGGAGGGCACTAGCTGGTATGATCTCTGCAAGTTGACTATTCGTGTTGTTAGATTTCGGACAACTATGGTAAATCTGCAACTTCTTACTCACTAGAGATGGTCTAGGTGGCTTTGGTCTGGCCTCCCGCCATGACAACGGCGAAGGTTGCAGTTTCCGTATCTGAGCTAGTATCCGTGGATACTGGAGCTGTTGTAGGAGGGGGACTAGAGGTTGGGTGATGGTTGGATTGAGGCATAATGGAAGGTTTGAAGTGATGCTATGCCTTCAATACTTTATGAGAGCGGGCCTATCTTTCTTATACATAACCCGATCTCGAGTCTTGCTGGAAAGAATAGCCCTTCCCGTCGGAACACTACTAGCATATAAGGTATTTCATCCTGAGGTCTCGATTATGCAGCTAGCTGCAAGATGAGTATTGCATTTGGCAGCAGTGGACTGCAGGGAGAAGCTGTAAGCCATCGCAACGTTGGGCCAACCGATCTTCAGTCTCTCCAGTTTAGCATTGATAGAGGCAATTTTTTATATATAGTTTTGTATGAGGTATATATAGTGAAGTCTCGATTTGAGCTAAGTTTTCTAACTCTGGGCTCTATAGATCAGGCTGTTGTCTGTTTGCAGGCTACTTACTACAGCTGGAGGTAGACTAGCTATCAGACCAGGTATATAAAAGTGTTACCTGGGGACATTGGATTTAGAACCGAACGGAAAATTGCGTTTCTCACCTCATCTAATTAGCTACTAAGCTGGTATTCAGATGTCTATTCTCTATGTCTATCTCCACTTGATTGATCCTCATGCTGATCGCTCGCTTGCTGCGTATGCTAGTGGTCCCCTAGAAGCGGTCTGTATATCTGCCTTGAAGATGAACCTGTATCTAAGGAATTGGTAGCTTCCTCTTGACTGAGTTTATCGTCTTGGTTTAGGGGTAGATAACTCTGGCTGTATAGGTTTTGACTGATTAAATGCTGGGCTGAACTTGCAGAACTAGCTACACACAAAAGATACCGCCCTACTAGACAGGCTGGCTGGCTGAACACAAATATGTCTAGATGCTGGGTAGCTACACACATATGCTGGCTACCTACAAAGACTAGCTACCTTACACACACATGCTAGCTACACGCAATTGTTTCTAGCTACACATATACTGCTACCTACACAGACTGGCAGCCCACACATGCTAGCTATACATACATGCTACTTACACACATATCCTAGCTGCACACACGCACATACTCATACGCACACTAGCTCCATACAAGCTAGATGCACACAGGCTAATTACAGCAAGCTACTAACTATATAGGTACAAGCTCCCTGCAAGCCAGTGTTTCTTAATGACGAAAGTCCTGGACCTGCTTTTGAAAGATCTACCCCTCATCGGTCTCTTATTTCATCCGATTGTCTCCTCCCGTCCCACTGCGAAAAACCAAGCACATGGAGCCACGTGACACTCTGTTCCACTTCTTCTGCAACAGGATTTCAGCACAAGAATTGGGCATCGGTGCTGTCCGTTAGGCTGGAGTTGGCGATGATAGCGCCTGTACCGCCGGGAGGCTGCAACCTTCAAAGCATGACTCCTACCAACAGCAAAGAGATCCATCGCCGAAGTCGATTTCGTGACGTTGTCTTCACGCGCATTCAAGTCTAAAGGTGGCTACAAGAAAGTACTGCGAGATTCCCAATGGTAGGATGGTGCTCAACTCCTCGACTGGTTACTGCGTGCGGCTGATCACTTCCTAGTCACTCACTATCGAAGAACTCGATTCGAACATCAACTTTGATGATGCGAAAGGCACGCCCAGATGGATCGTCGGAAGCGGTAGCATGGTCTATTGGCGTTCCTGCTATCTACGGGTTTATAAAGATTCCGATAAGGAAGAACCAACAACGACACACGACACCTGCGATGGGCAGGCCACTATAGCTGAAGGTGTGGAGGTGTTCTTCGGTGGTATAGGAGGTCGAGTGAAGGAGTAAGATTTTGGCTAGTGGATGTAGTGATGGTACAACTTGCCGGCTATTCGCGTGCCCTGCCTCAACTCCAGGTTGAGCACGATGTCTGCGTCCTCGTGCGCCTGATGTGAAATTACCATTGATACAAGGTCCGTCCGATGCAGGCCTTGGCTGAATTCTTGAGAAAACAATGAATGAGCTGCCACAGCGGTGTATATTTCGCTTCCAAAAATCGCCATCACTGCGTCCACACGGGCCCCTCGTAATGTGAGTTTACCGTTCGGCACCACTGTCGGTCCACCAGGCACGCGCAAGGTTCGGAGCCCGGCTTCAGTCTCCAATTGTGCCCCGAACAGCTCGTGGGCCATATAGCTGATTTTCCGAGAATAGACTTGTATCGTCATCTGATAGCCCAGCTGTGCAAGCTCTACTCTGTTCGAGTAAGTCATGGAGATCGCAGCCGAGAGCATGCCGTCTTGAGTAGATGGTGGTATTCTTCGAATCGCCTCGTACAGGAAGACGGGACAAATTTCTGACGCTACCGCAAGTCTCGCCGCGTGAAGCGTATGCGTCTCTTGGGCATCATGCGATGTGTTGTTTGGAGGTGCGGTCTGCTGTACGACGTGGTCTTGGTGATTTTCGCTACCATCTTCTTCGTTGTCCTCGATGCCTGGACGGGTCAGCTTCGATATGGCCCCGAAGAGTTAACGAACTCACGCCGCCGTTTGCGCGGGCTCTCAGCATGGGGCATTCCGTTAGACGGAATGGATTCATCTGTTCCTGTAAGTGACCACTCGTGATGCCTGGGAAGAATCTAACCTTTGTCGACCATTCTTGCCCAATACCTGGCAGCGGCAGTCCGCAGCTCACTGGTCAAGGCCAATCGCGCCTCTTCCACAACCTCTTTCTTTTTATCGAGGCTAAGTTCTCGGAATGATTGGAGTTCTAAACGCAGCTTTCTGTGGAACTGAAGATGTGGGTCGCTGGCTTTCAAGGTGGTGAAGTACGCCAGCCAGAGAGCAAAGTCGAATCTGAATAATTGTTCGTCGGAGCTGGGGGTGTTCCTCCACGCTTCCAATATGGCTTGGGTTCTCGGACCGCCCTGAGGCAGGGTGTGGTCCATACTACCGAAGCGCCAAAGTAACCATGGAAGGGACTCAACTCCGCGAATGCCAGGCCCTTGGCTATCATTGCGTAGGGCAGACGCTTCGAGGGGAGATGCTTCGGGAGATCCAGAAGTCATTGCTGCGTATGTTTTGGCTGGTTGAGATGGTCAGCAGCAGGCAGGATAATTTAGATGCAGCACTTATGGGTCACTCGAAAACCTGACATGTCATTGGTCCGGTTAGCGGTTAACGTCGCTATCTCATTTGCCGTGGATGGGCTGCCAGAAGGAAATATGTCTCTGTGGTTATGCGCGCAGGCTCCCGCAAGGAGCCTTTTGCGTCCTGACTGCCCGAACCCCTCCCCAATCATCGATAGCTGATGCTTGGCAACGCTGCTATGCGAGCACTCCTCCTTAGTCCAGGCTCTCGTCGGTCGCCATTGCCGTTGGCGGAGTGGACTTGGCCCCTTTTCCTTCTGCGCGAGGGCCTGGCCATAGGTGGTTGGATCCCCTGCCCTTCGTACGTCAGCGCTCGCTTTTTGCGGCCGCTTTCTCTGTCTTGAACCCGCGAATTCAAGTGGCTGATCCCCCTCTTCCGCTGGTTTGCCAGCACAATTTCTGGGAGCACATCAGCAAATGATTAGCCAGTACAAGCACTTGCTCACCTTTTGCTGGCGAGACTCCAGCTGCCGGACCTGTAGGTCTACTTGTTCCAGCAAGGCTAACGCTTCCGGCGGCGCCATCTTGGCTGGGCCCAGGACTACTTCGGTTCGCGTTATCCACGCCCGTGAGGTGCACCCAATCCTCTATGGTCTTCTTTCTCTTCTTCCAACTCGACAGGTATTCTCGACAGAGCTCCGAGTCTTCCCGGCCGTCCGGGACCGAGGAGGTGAATCTCGACGTAGCTGAAGGCTCTGGAGGCTTGGGTCGGGTTTTTTTGAAATGTCGGTTGTACAAGTCGGTGAACTGCTCCGACCTTGCCTGCCAGTAGGCCGGGTCATTGAGATCGGGCAGACGTTTGGGGGGGGCTCGGTATCGTACAACGCCCGCGTCGAGGTACAGTTCGTCTTTTTTCAGAGGCCGGGCAGCTTCTGGCCCGGCGAGCTGAAGGCTCAACATCGCGGTCCGTACTCGACCCTTTGCTCTCTCCAGCGCGATCGTTCGGCCGTACTTATGCTCGTATTCTCGCAGTCTGGAGGTCCAGAACGTGGCGTCTTCAAGATCTGGTGGGACTTGTTTATTGCCTCGGTAGCATACGTTGTTGTCGATAGGCTGAAGGTCTTCGTTTTCGAGGATTCTTTGGCCCTCTGCGCCAATGGTTGTCAGTGTCCACAGGAATTTGTAAACCTGACGTTTCGCATGTGCGAGGCTATCTTCTGGCAGTGGCAAGCTTTCCGACGAAGCAGAGCTGGAGAGTGCTTCTTGCTGAAAGTTATCGAGATTGTTCCTGGTCAGGGAGTGTTTGACACGGCACTCGCCCATATCGAGGCTTTCCTTGAAGTTGTCGAGTTGACGAAATGGATGAGAAGCTTCGAGGTGGAGGCGAGTTGTGGTGCCTTACCCGCGTTCTCAAATGTCCGTGCACGAGTAGCCCGTCCGACAATGAGATGCCCGTGTGCCAGCAGGTGCTTATCCCCCCCAGCCCCAAATAGTGAAAATGTGGTAGGGTCACAAACGGTAGAGGTCCTAGCAGGGAGCCCGGTTGTCCTATGGCTAGTTCTTAGCTACAAATACGCGCTTCTATATACTTTTTTTTCATTTGTATAGAAGCATTCTAACTTATTTCTTCAATAAAAGCAATTAGTATATTATAGTACTAGTTATAATAAATCTTTACATACTATAATTAATAGTAAAAATATTATTAGTTATAAACTTTAAGCTATAGAGTATAAACTAGCTAGAAGAAAATATCTTTACTAATATGAACTTAATATATCAACTACCTTTAGCTCTATGTGTTTTTCTTGTTTATTTTCATGAAAGATAGGTGTGTGCCTTCCTCTGCATTTACTTTGCCCTCCCGCGCTAAAAACTGGCAACAGCGAAACCGGGCTCCCCGCAGGTGCTGAACGGCATTGTTGTAGGCGAAGCGATCCTAGGCACTTTCGTCATGTTTCATGCCGCATGTGTTTGCACTCAAGTATTGGCGGCGCTCGGCGCCCAATAAATCGACTGACAGCAGAAGCCATGCGGCGTGAGGTGCGGTGTTGTTTAATAACCGTGCTGGTCCTCCCGGACTCGGCTCCAGAGACGGATTTGCAGCCACAACACAATGGAGAACGACAGCATCTTGCCCATGACCCTATTTACTGTGCATTCCCATCACAGTCTTTTCCTCCTCGACGAACACCATGCCAAGTTCTTCGTCGGCGGCGAAAGTCAGAAGTATGCGGCCGACTGCTTTGCAGTTGCTGGGGAGGACGGTGATACCGCAGGAGGCCAGGATGTCACGCCTGCTCCTCTCTCTGAGGCTTCACCTTTTCTCCGATTCACAACCGACAGTCAGGCTCGCGACATCCAAATGGGTTTCGTTTTCGGGAGCGATCCTGCTGTATGCGACGTGCTTCTTGATCAGGATACGTCAAACGGCATCAGCAAGAAACAGTTCGCCATCCAAGTGAGGCCGGAGAACGGCACGATCACGCTTGAGAATCACAGCTGCAACAGAACCAACATCCGTTCCGCGAACCTCGGCGGCATAGCTTTAAAGTCTAAGAGAGCAATGCAAGAGAATGAGAGCGTGTACGTCGCATTGGGGTCGTATGATGTCGAGATCCGTCTGCCCGATCATCACGCTTATTTGCAGAGATACCGCCAGAACCTGCGGGAATTCACGAATAGAATATCACAGGTCCCTGGCCTAGGTAAGCTGAATTTGGAGTCGGGGCCTTCTGCTAGCATAATGTCGGGCACGACACTTTACCAACTACAAGAGAAGATTGGCAGCGGAGCCACAGGTGTTGTTCACCGGGCTGTGCATAAAGAAACTGGCGATGTTGTCGCAGTAAAGCGTCTTGACAAGGCGAAAAACCTGAGAATGGAAGAGGCTATGCTGTTGAGCAGGGTCAAGCACGTATGCCAGACTCGCCCACTACGCTCCTGCATGCCCCAACTGATCGCTTTCTAGGATCATATCGTCAGATTCGTTGCCTTCATTTTCGAAGACAGCGGGGCGTCGTTATTATACATGGAGTACATCAACGGCTCGGACCTGGAGGCAGTGTTCGGGGCCCGGAAACCACACGCAGCTGAACTACGAGACGTCATTCGGCAGCAGTTCTTGGCCACCGAGTACATCCACCATGCGGGTATTGTCCATCGTGACATGAAACCCCCCAATGTGATGGTGAAGTCGCGGGACCCAATTGTCACCAAGCTCACAGACTTTGGGCTCGCGATCTTGACATCCGAAATGGCAGAGAGAACTAAGGGATGTGGGCGTTGCGGGACACCCACATACGCTGCACCGGAGCTCATAAAAGGGAGTCGTTACGACGAAAAAGTAGATGTGTGGTCTTTGGGAATCATTCTCCTACAATACTCTTTCGGATTCCCAGTTGTCTGGAAAGATGACCCTAAGCTTGGTCGACTAGTGAGCTGGGAAGCCTGGGAGGACTGGCCCAACAGCATTCGAAACTACCTTTACGCCCGTCTACCCTCTCCGATTAGCCGGTTTGCTACCCTTCTTCTCGAAAAGAAGCCTGAACGTCGCCTTTCTGCTGAGAATTGTCTCTCTGATCCCTATTTCTCTGTAGATCTTGACTCTTTATTAGCGAGTCCTGATATAGCTGGCTATGATCTGGAAGGGCAGGAGATGACAGTACTAGCCTCGTCTTGTTGGAGGGGAAAGTCTGGTTCGTCAAACCCGAAGCAAAGCAGAGGCCTTCCGAGCACAGAAGCACCTCATTATCCTAGTCGTACGCCTCAAAACGATGGTAGTCCTAAGTGGAGAGGGGCGAAGCGGCAGAGGAGAGACAAGACAGCCTCGGAGGAGACATTGCAGGAAACGCTGGCTGTACTGGAGCCTCCTCATGTGGTAGATATTTTGGGGAAGATAGTGTCTGGCAAAAAGCTTAGTATAGATGTAACTTTGTAAATAAATCGGTAAGTATGCCTGTCCATCTTAACAAGTAGCCCCTATGAATAAAGACGATATCTATCTATTTCTATATAGAAGAGGGTTGCTGGCTTGCAAGCCCGTATTAACTTCTTACTCTGCGGCTACTATTTGCACGCAATCCAGCTCGTATCGAAGGTGGGACTGTGACTGCGTGCTCCTCGCTATGGGACCAGACGTCAAAAACGAATGACCGGTGATCTGAAAACGCGCATATTTCGAGGCGTGTAACGGAGAAGAGCTGCGATACATGCACGCGCCGGATGAGCAAGGTTGAATAACAAGATCACGGCCCTCGGCACGCAATGCTACGCGCTCCCCGCCGGCAAATACTCAGCAGTCCCATGTCTACCTGTCTCGAGGTGATTGGAATTTCGCATTCGTGAATCTTCCCGTGAATGTCGCGCAGCTGGTAATTATATGCAACCCCCACCCCCCTTCACCATCCATGCACATGCAGTGGCGCTTTTCATTCGCCAGGAAATGAGTTGACTGCTTCTCGTTTACCGTTATTTGCATTCATAATGTAGGTTTCAAGAAACGACCAGGCTCTGCTAAGCTTAAGAGGGCCATCTGCTCTGCCTTTGTTTTGTGTCCAGATTCCTGTTGGTACTCCGTATTGGTGCTGAAATGAACAATACGCCACTTGTTATCATCACCCCACCGACGCCGACCAGCCCAAGTCCCCCCGGCTTGCTCCCGCTGGCCCGCCAGCAGGATGCCCGACTCCCCGGCCGCAAGTATCTCAACGAGGCTTTCGGGTGAGAGTCTCGTTCGCCAATCGGCATCCTCCTGGTCTTCCGGCTGCAGCACGCAGCTCGACGAGCCAGAAGGGAACCCGTCAGTCTCGCTAATTCGTACGCTGTTTGCTGGTGACTTGGTCGCAGCCAGGGAACTACTCTCTTCCGGCGTACTTATCCCAGGCATCTCCGTAATGCAGGGGCTTATTGACCAGTCCGATATGGACCTCAATCGAACAACCAATGGCAAGGGTGGCGATGGCATTATCCACTTCCTGTTACGCACTCCAGCAAGTCGGTTTTTTGATGACAGAGTAAAGACGATCAAGATTTGTCTTCACCGAAGACTAAGCCTAATGCGGCAGGGAGCCCAAGGGGATACCATCCTCCATCTACTCTGCGGACCGCTCGACAACATATGCCCGACCTTGGAGGATGAGAAAAATCTTTCGATCCTGCGCTTCTTATTCGACAGAAGACGCGAGGACATACAGCTGACAACGGTAATCAACTTTAGAAACGACTATGGCAACACTCCCCTCCTGGTTGCGGTCTTGTACGGTTTCGACGGCTGCGTGCGATTTTTGCTGGAAAACGGCGCTGATCCTGAAATCCGAGGGGAGGAGGGGAGGAAGCCCCTCGCATGGGCTCTCCTGCGGGAGCAGATAGACGTGGTCAACACAATGCTAGATCACGGGGCATCCTTCGACAAGGAAATAGCAAAGCAGACGGGTGCGTTAGTCACGAAGAGGATAATTAATAACTTTTGTAGAAGACATTGACTTTTCTGAGCTATATAAATACAAAGAACCAGTAGATAACCACTTTCATTCCAGATTGACATATAGTTAACCGCGCCCGTCTAAAAACGCAGTATCTAAAGTGAGAAGCAGTCTGGTCAGAACAAGGCGAGGGTTTTTATTCATGTTGATGGGCAAAGCGATAGATCTCAAGTCCATAAGAAGTCCAAAATGCTTTTCCACATCCATCACGAAGACACGGATACCCAGGGGAAGGCCCGCCGTAAGCGTCGTATATATGGTGATTAAGTTCAGCACTATTCATAAACCCACTTCCGTCACCGTAGCGTTGGCATACTTGAACTTCGCAGATATGCCTCGACTTTTCGTGAGAACGTGCGTGCCGTTCCAGCATTGATGAAGTCGGAAAGGTATATCCACATAACGGCAGTTAGCATAGGTATCTAGCTAGCTGTGAACCGTTTGCCTCTATTTCCGCATCCGGACCATCGTCTTCAACCTTAATCGCGCTTACTCAGGAATCCAAGTCCATGTTGTCGGTAGTATCAGATCCAAGGGAGGCGTCGTCAGAGGAGGTGATGGCGGTAGTCTCAGACGTTGGTTTCTCAACGCCTCTACGCCCAGCCCAAGGAAATATATCAGCTGGAGGGTCTTGCGGAATGGTCAATGTCGGGAGATTGATTGCAAGACATGGCCAGATACTAGGCAAACACCAGGTTGAAAAATCGATACATCTGATTGAGTTAGCTGGTTGTCCTAGATATGGCTTGAGATACCCATAAGCCAGGGTATTCTACAAGACGAAGACCTATTTTCATAGTAGCATTAGCTTTGGAAAGCCATATAATGCCTAGTGCAGCGCGTTGATAGCCTAAAAGCCACATTAGACTGAGTAGTTCAGCTTCGAATATACTATCGAGGTTGATAAAAAAGCGATGACCTAAGTCTTTTGCCTCAGTGTAGACACGAATGGCTCGGAAATATCGAATTGGACACTCCATCGCTTATTTAGCTGTGGTTTGGCTTAACTAGACTCGTTGAGCACAGTTATTAGGTAGCATAAAGCCTTTTATATAGCAGAACAGCCTTGGCTGCCGCCCCTGCGTAGCTGCCTACCCATAGCATTCGTAGAGCGAAGGGGACAAAAGTAAAACCAACCAGAGTAACAAGTCTAACCAGCAAAACCTGCACATCTGTGTCAATATCCGACCACCCTCCTCGATTTCCTAGCATGGGTGTGTTAAAACCGTCTCCCGCCCCCCGTCAAGATTCATCACTCAGATGGCTCTCGAGAGGGATGCCATAGCCCTATCATTTTCAGTAGATAGTCTGCACAAGTGACGACTACAGGCATGCTAGCAGCATATCAGGCCACAGAGAGAAGGCACTGGGGCGTGTAATTTTGTTTTTGGGTATAGAAGTACTCTAATATTACGACTACATTATGTTTCTCAACTACTTGCCAACGCGTCATACAAGTCTTCTCAGGATATTCAAGAACGCTTGCTCGCATCAGGCCCCCCCTGAGTTACCACCTCTCTCTTGCAGCCGCGTGCAGCATCAGTCATGGCAAAGCCGTCAACAGCCTTACCCTCCAGACGATCGAAAGTCAGTAACCTCAGCCTCTATAATTTCTCTAGGCGGTACCGGGGCTCGTGTGTAATTATCAGAAATTTCGACTAAGACTCAAGCTTAGCTGTCGCAAACACCTCACCAAGCCAATCGATACTAATTTCCACATATACAGGCGTACCCTTAGGAAGAAGGGGTATATCTTCAATCCAGAAAGTCTCCAGCTAGATATTATCCTTTACCTCAGTTACATCTCCTTTATAAACCGTAATCGACAACAAAGGCTCATTATCCTCCATAGTTATGAAGGTCTTGCTTGTCTATACTAATAAAACCTCATTTCGGCATAGGATTTTAGCTATTTTCCCTCCTATAATCTCAATTCCTACTACTTGTGGTAGAATATCTATTATAACAACTTTAGGGTTACTACTAATATATGCCATACTCCGCCTAACGACCTCTGATAGATAAGAGTAATAAACTTATGTGAGAGGGAAGAGGTTACTGATGGTATTCCTAATATAGGGTATGTTGCCCGTGCCGCTAGCAATCAGGACGTTTTCGATAGTCGTCGCCTCAACCTACCGGATTGCGTCCTTAAAGAGTGCCTTGATATCTACCATCAGCTCTAACTAGGCTCCTTTAGTATCCTTAAGGCTTAGCTCTACGTTTGTAATCTCCTCACCCTTAGTATCTTCTACTATTACAGTAGTTAATACTGTATATAAGAGTTCCTCCTTAGCTATCTTACATACATTTCGTAGCTTTTCCTTATCCCAATCCGTATTACTGCAGCCTGGTTAGCTCTGGATGAAGTCGGAAAGGGCCTGGTCGAAATCGATACCGCCTAGATAGTTATCGCTGGCTGTAGCGTTGACAACATAGGAGTACTACGTCTCGGTCCGTTCGACGTAGGCGACAGTGACGTCCGCAGTTCTACCACCAATGTCGACGACGAACCAGTAGCCGTCTCGTGACGATTCGCTCTCTGTGACGTAGGCTACAAGGGCAGCCAGGGGTTCTGGTACCAGATGTACCCTCTGGCGGTCGAAGCTAGCCATTTTGGCTACGTCTAACGTAACCTCACGTTACTAATATATAAGATATACAGGAATTACTAGAACGCAAGCTATACAATCGGTATCACCCCTCTTACTTATAAGATTCCTAATACACCTAAGGATAAAGGTAGAAATCTCCTCTAGGTAGATGGAGGCCTACTCGACCCGAAATACTAGGCTTCTTTTTCGCAAATATGCATGTCTTATATATATTAGATCGTCTTTAAGCTAGCCGTCATCACCCGTCCTGCTAATCAGCTGCTTTGCGTGGTAGAGATGAACCCGCTTCGAGCCGGGTTGCTCTGTTGGATAGGGGATGGACCACTTGTGGTCTTTAATCTGAACCACGGAGCGTGTGATGTGATTCCCGTGATGAAGCTCTAGCGCTTCCAAATTGCCGTCGACGTTTGCCGTGAAGGCGTAGGTATAGGTGGTGCTGAGATTGATGCCGAGACTCGACATGATGAGATAAAGTGGTTGAAAGAGCAGAAAGGCGTTAGGTAGTAGGACTGGTATTCGTTGTTGAGACTGTTGGTTGGAAAGATGCAACGAAGGGCCCGCTATATATAATTAGCGCCTAGATCGCGCTGTCGAGCGCGCGTCCTGTTAGGCGATTTTCTACCGCTACCCCCTGGGGGGCCCCGCCCTCTGGTCTTCCCCGGTTAGAGGACGCGGGCTTGCGGGTGAAGTCGCGTTGCCCGAGCGCCCTCTATGCTTCGCGCGAGACGGACAGGTCGTCAACAACGACTTCGACATGTCGACGACACAGGTCCCCGGCAGCATCTGCCAAGTGCTCTGCCTTACCACGGAAGGTCGTGAGCCTTCCACGTGTATCAAGAGAGCGTCGCAATCCGACCTCGCGAAGTGTGTCCAGGCCAGGTTTGATCACATTAGAGCCGTGCGTGGCAACAACCAGGAAAAGCTGCGGGAGGTGAATGCGATATACCGATAGCTGTTTCTAAGAAGCAACTTTGATGCCGTGCGGTTCCAGGCCGCCCTCAGCTGCAGCGAAAAACGCAACTAGGTGTGTTGTGAAGGCACGTCGGATCAGAACACGATCTTATCGCGCAGGACAGCCTCCAATACTTAGAGGGTTGTGGAGGCCGATTTGAATACTTTCTTCAGGCTAGAAGTGACTAGAAATATGTGGAGGGAGATTACTTTTCTCTCAAAGAAGGCGCCTAACTAGGAGAGGGCTAAATCTGCTCTACTTACTGCGTAACGGTACAGGCTGAGTAGCGATTCCCCAAGGAAGCCGCAAGGTAAAGTCTAGGCGCCGTCCGACATGAAGATGGCTCTGTTAATATATCAAGTGAGTGAACCAGAGAAATGGGTTGCTGATGATGCTAAGTATCCCAGGTATCAAATCCGGAGACACACTTGGAGTAGAACGAGGACGACTTGCCACCCACCGCGGATTCCAACACATCTACTCGAAGCCACACGCCTGGTGGGGGCGACAATCAGAGGCTGCTCAGCGCCGATAACACTATTGTCGTATCTTCAGAGCCTCTTCCTGACGACGCGTCACTTATTCGTGGACAACGACCTAATAAACGGCGGCGATCGGACCGTTCGCCGGAACATTCAGCCTATGAGCGACAGGTGACCCATCGGACCGCAGTACGAGGCGATCACAATGGCAGGATGACGTCAGCACCCGTTGGGGGTCAAGCCCTTACAGATCAGGTCCCGCCACCGGTGGACAGGGCACTATCCAAAGAGGTCATCTGGGAGGCTTTACAAACCATCGGCCACGCAGTCGGGAGCAGATTCTCAATCATGGACACAACGGCGCCAAATGCCTTCCATAAGCTCGAGGGCGACTCCTCATCGCAACGCCTCATTCCTTTCTATATACAGAATCACTGGGTCTTGGGCGTCATGACTCCCAACCAGAATTTGCTGTGGGTTTACGACCCCTAACCATCGTTGGCTAGTCGTCGGGCGGTTGAAGAGGTTGTAATGGCATCGGGACCTTCACCATCCCCCACCATCAGATTCACGGCTCCGCTTCTGCAGGACGCAGAGGAAGACTCGGGACTGCTACTTCTCGTGTCAGCCCTCTTCATCTCAGTCGACATGCAGGTGCCACAGGATGTAGATACGGCTTTCTGGCGAGATGTAGTGCGTGTGCTCCTCGAGCCAATGTCAGATAATAAGTCAAAGCTCGTAGAAAACCATGCTCTGGGCCGCTAGTTGGATTTCAAAAACGCCCCAAGAGAAATGTTATTTACGGGCAGCAAAATCAATATCGGTGAAATTTTTCCCTTGCTCAGTCCTCTAGACGTTTTGAGTCTACTTAGGAGACTACGCGCTGAGACGATTGCAACCTCTCAGAAAGTTGAGGCTGCCGCATCGTCTATTTCATCTACTTTAGGTATCGTCGTCGCCCTCAAAAACAGGGCCAAAGACAGGTATCAGCAAGAAAAAGGGCAGGTCGGTTCAGAGGTGGTCGAAACTCTGATATCCTTGAACAGACTTAGAGCGAGCTGCGAATTGGCGCGAGAGAATGTGGAGGCTTCTCGAAAAGACTTGAGTACTTTGATGGGTAGTCTATTTGCAGTAGAATAGCAACTATTCCGTAACCGTAACCTTCTCAGACCCTCATCCTCTGGCAGTGACGTTTCCGAAACGCAGCTTTGCCTGTCGTCGATGGAAAGGAAAAATTCACTGTTGAGTCGTATAGGCCGCATTTCAAGGCGCTTTGATCGCATTCAAACGCATCGACATCTTGTTTTAGCGTCCTGTTGGCTTCTTGCTGGCTTCTTGCTGGTTTCTTGCTGACTTGTGGGTTGCTGCTGGGTTCTTGCTGGTCTCTTAGCTCTGTTGATGACTCGAATGACTTCAAGCAGCACCATAGTCGTTTGTGATGATGGGTTTTATCTTTACTTTGCTGTTATAGTACTCAGTAAATGTACGACGTTGCCGTGCTAGCAAAACTTCTTTTCACAGCATCAATCGCATGAGCGGCCTTATCACTGAATTAAACAGAAGAATTTCACTCACTATTAGGTGTCGCCGCCCGTTCGCTCGGAAGCGCAATTAATCAACGATACTGCGAAGTCGCATAGGGCATAGGAGAGTGAAATGGAACTGAAATTACGGCCTAGGCAATCGTGCTATGTTATCCCTTCGGCGCATCCAGCTATCATCCTCATCTCCTACTTGAAAATAAAGTCATTCGCAGATGAGCCAAACAGCCAGTTTTGCAACTCCTTGAGAGCATCCAGGTCGTTCTGTGGAGAGGCAGTAGATATATTTGGGTCGTGCCATCCATGCGTTCTCTTGGTTCCTGTAGATCCATCTATCAACGGTTTTCCGATGTGACAAGAACTGTCAAAGTCACCAAGGACTAGACCGCCGTCCTTAGCAATAAAGATATTAGAAGGTGTGATATCGTTGTGCACAAAGCCCAGAGAGTGAAGATGAGCGACTGCGCTGCGAACACCATCCAGATGTAGAGTATGGTCCACAAGAGGTCGGCCGCTCGACAGAAAATCCTTTTTGTTCAAGTGGCGCGGGTTCACCTTCTCCGCCAAAGTCAGCGTGTATCGTTCGAGACAGAGACCAGAAACCCGTCCATGTTTCTCGCGATAGCCGTAGTAGTGGACGACGTGCGGATGAGGATGCCGTTTGAGTGTCTCGTATGTCTCGATCTCTCGCAGGATTATGCCTTCGACTTCGCCTTGGTAGGCAAACAAGCTAGGCGTCTTGATGTAGTAGACGCTGTCGGTTGGCGCCAACGTCCAGCTGGGTTTCACTAAAGGCCCTCGATCCTCAGTTTCCAAAAGCTTTGGGTTCTCGAGGTCGATGAACCTGGACGGGGTTTTCTGCCGGCCTTGCCATCGTGCGACGTAAAGTTTGTTGTCCCATCTTATAATGCCTTCCGCGCAACGGTATTGCATTTTGCCGTCGGGTCTTCTCCGGAAAAGCTCGCTTTCTTCGATGATCTCCATGGTGGCTAAGAAGTCTCAGGTAGACCTCGAAGCAGGTTTTTTCAGCGATGTTGCATCATGAAAGGAAGAGATGTCAGCAGCTTTTATAGCTGAGATATGCAGCGCGGCGGTGTGTGGGACGCTCGTGCACGTTGGACGATTTTGTGGGCCTCACCCACTGTCTGGGACAACTGTAACATTGGTGGCGTCACATACATCCCAGTCCCCATCCCCCATATGATTCCGAGACACATAGGTTGAGCAAAGCGTCCTTGGACGTGGTCATGCAATCAATCACACCAAGAAACATGCTGAGGAATTCACGGCAGGCAGTGCTCAGAAAAAAGAGTGGGGATTATACGTTTGTTGCCAAGAGTTGTGTTGAAGCAGCCCCAAGGGAAAATATTGCACAAGCTGTGGGAAAAGAAAATGCCTTCCCTTAAAGCTCGTATCCTTCAAACTTCCCGCGTTCAACAAATCAACCTGCAGGCTTGTCCCATTGCGAAGACTGCAACCTATCGTTCATTCCTTGGGTGGGACATAATTGACCGAGTCAGGGCATGTGGTGGACCCGCAGTCGGTAGTCTTCCTGGGGTCGCGATCAACCTCTACTGAAGACCAGTTACAACAGTTGACGAGTACGACCGAGGAATGGACAGCCATCTGTGACCTATTGATTAGTTGGTGGAAAAAATTGCAACGTGGAGGTTTCGTACTCTCGTAGTTACAGCCTCGGAATATCGGTCTGGTAGCTTGTTGTCTTATACTCTGATTGAGGCTGGTGACTGAGATGAAGGCGTAATTTGGCGATTGAGGTAATGGTGTAGCTTGGTGATGGACATGGTAGTGTCATGCAAAGTAAGTCTTCCCTTTTTATAGGTCTTTCGAAGATAGGATGCAGCTTCCGGGCATAAAAACCACGAATAAACCGACAGGTTGGTCGACACATGTTGGAAGTCTCACCGAGTGTGCAGCAAGTGGGTAGACCACTGGGGGCCATGATCTGGCCGTCGGAGAGAACTACAAGTGTTGGACTCCATCTGGCAACCGTTTTGAGACTCATGCTCGACGGCGTATCCACAATTGTGTTAACCCTACTGTAATTAACGCACACACCTCACCTTCGTCTTCTTGGCCCGCATGAATTGACTGTATACACTCCCCGAGCTAGCCAATTCTGAGCGCGTGGCCAAGCTTCGCGACGCGAGGTGCTAGGGTCTGGCGCGACGCCACCTGCCAGCGGCCAATCTTGCGAACTGTAAGTGATGGACAGTGCTGATATCTATCATCACGTACCTCAAAGCACAGGTTACCTCCGTATCACCCTGGGGCGGGATATAGAAAGTCTCAAGGGCGCTAGTACGTCAACAGTGGGGGGCAATTAGGACCACAGGAGAACGAGCGCAGAATCTCATAGGCGCTTGCACTGTGCAAAATCGCCCACGGCGACACATCAGGTAACAAGAACGGGCATACATGAGAACGCATCTTGATGGGGTGGCATCATAGCTCTGTTCTGTACGATAGCTAGCCGCCCATGGTTACCTCCAGCCCCTCGCCTTTCCCGACATTACCTTTCATGATCCCAAGACCCCCTTCCATGCAAACGCCCACGCAAGTCGCAAGAACATCTATGCAAGCTCTGTACATTCTACAGGCTGTCTTTCGCCGACATGTCTTCGACTCCGGAATTCGTTTTCAACTACGAGGCAAGCCTTGTGATTCTCGCCTTTGAAATGACCCGCTGACGGGACAGTAGGGAAGATCACAAATCGCTGTAGGCGAACAGGCAACATGCAGTCAGAGCGAACGTGAGCGCCACCTCGTTGTTCGTCAGACAATGAAGTCCCCACTGACACTCGGTCAAGCCTTTCGATGTGTCCGAATCTGCGCATGCTGTTCCCAGCCACTAGCACCCGACGACTTTTTCTCGCATGCTAGGTGCGCGATACCATTCAGTCAGCAACACTCTGCGCTGTCAGGCCCCTGGTCGGCTCCCTGGCCACCAGAACCTGTCGATCCAAATTACCACGAATCCTGGAGGCAATTTTGCCTATTCCAAGCTGAATCCTGCCTTTACATGTCCCCTTCTACACCTGGGGCACTCCTTGGGGACGAAAGTGAAGAGGAAATACGCTTATCGCCACACTCCTCTGGGTACGCTTCAGACCTAAACGACGCTACTCATGATCCGCAGCCAACACAAGCCCGAGGCTTTCCCTTAACGCTTCAAGACCTTTCAGATTGGTGTTCTGATGCCAGAACGAACCCATCTGCAACCGAATCGGAATGGATAGTATTGCCACGCCATCAGCCGATAGGTGGTCACACGTTCGAAGAGGACTACTCCAGCCCCAACAATGCATCTGCAAATCGCTATTCCTCGTATATTCCATCGGGAGAGATCACCATGCGGGAAAGCAGCATAGACGACTTATGCCTTATCTCCAAAGTTCCCCTAACGCTTGACGTAGCCTTTCGTCAGACCCAGCAAGATTTGCATGCGATAAACACCCGCCAGGGAATCACTGTTAATGCCAGGGCCGTCTGTGTACGCTGCAAAAGGCGGAGGCGAGAGGTAAGTATCGTCCCTGTAACTCCCGACTCCAAATATCTGATGTAGCTTAGTGTGTCCAACGGCTAGATGGATCTTGTCAATGGTGCTATGATACCAAACTTCCACACTTATGCGTTAAATGGTCTTTCTTTGACTGCCGTGTGTTCAAGAAATGTAAGTGTGGATCCGGAGTACGAATATCAATCTGACGGTACTGAAGGGGACAACGCGCATTACTCGTCACTACTCCAGTGGGAAGGTATCGATCAACTGGCGACAGTAGGGTACATTCCTGTCCAGCTTTTCCATATTGCCGGGGGGCCTTCTCTTTTTGTGATTGGCATAATGTTTGTGCCCAACGACGCCGAGCAAACCAAACTCTGGGGAAAGACCGAAGCTGGCTGGTCTTTCGTTCACAGTCCAGCAGTGAGGCTCGCACGGGTAGATGCCGCCCAGTTTTTGTCGTACGTGCAAGAATGTCGAGAGCTTTGCATCGAGGAAGAGGGAGACAGACTCTTGGGCGAACTTTGGAGGTTTTCCCACACTGATGAGACAGTGAAAAACCTCCCTATCCTTCGGACCAGCTGCAGCTAACTTCTGCCAGGGATTACTATCCGAGGCTTTCACACTTTGGACAGCGAATAGGCTGCTCATGAAAGGATGGCAGGATGGGAATGCCCCGATCGATATGGAGGCATCGAGTCCATATTTCCTGTCATCACCCGCACCCAGAGTGCTACAAAACCAACTCGATAGACTTCTTGAAAACTTCATTGGAAGACAAGAGGTTATTGTATTGCGCAAGCTCAACGATATCATAAAAAAACCCGGTCCGACTCGGCTCATGGCTGGCATCCTACTGTTGAAGATAGTAGAGCTCGATTTGTGGAGGCTCATGTACTGGGTGCGCCATAAAAGCCAGGTGGGTGATGATTGGCGAAGAAACGCTGTTTGCGGGAATCAATTCGAGTGCGATCGTTAATCGGTTAGGTGTACAAATGGCGGCATCCTGACTCGCCCACAAAGCTTGTCAAAGCAGGGGTCTTCTTCGCCCGAGCTCTCTTGGCGCACATTGTGGAAGATCAACGGATCTGGCCAGGCGCTCTCTCTCGGTTTGGACCAACGTTGGAAAGTGCAAGCAAGCTGAAGTACGATGAGAGGAACGATCAAAGCCTCAATGGCAGCCTGGTGCAATACACTTATAAACCAGACTTGGCCTTGTCCGAGGAGGGTTTTCTCCAGATGGCTGGAAATGCAGGCCATTAATATGTATATCAGCACAAACGGTACATTAGGTAGTAATCAAAGGTGACAGGAGCAACTTGGTGAGCAGTGAGACTTGAAAACAGCTCAGTGTCGTCATAATCCCGGATAAAAAGATACACCGGAACGTGCGGGGTAAGGTTAGGTTCCAGGTTGTATCTATAATCCCGCGTGCACATTATTTCCCACCCCGGAACCTCGCCCGCACTGTCCAATCGCTCGCTTTTCGACGGTAACCTGCTCGTGAAGATGGATCGTTTGCATTCACCGCTCCCTTTTCTCGAGGTTATCGAGAGCCTCAAGAACTTGAAACGAACCGGGTGGTGCAAGCGGGATGTGCCTAGCCCAGAGAGTGTGAGCGCCCACATGTATCAGATGGTGTGGTTCTGTCTGGCGCATCCTCAGGTACAGGCTACGACAACTTGGACCCAAGACAGCAGCTAATTGTAGCCTAGCTGGAAAAGGATGAAGAGATGTCGGCGGTCTTGATGTGCCTAATTCATGATGTAGGTGAAACAACCGCAGGCGACATCACGCCATTCGATGGTGTTGCGCCGGGTAAGGCTAGTATTCGCAATGCACGGTATTTACTGACGATTGAAGAGCGAAAACATTTGGAGGAGAAGCTTGGGCTGCAGTACCTCTCTTGCCTTCTCAAGACCTCCAATCCTTCTTGGGCGCGGAGACTACCAGAAGTATGGCTCGAGTACGAAAGGGGAGAGACACGTGTAGCGAAGCTGGTCCGTCAGGTGGACAAGCTCGAATGTCTTCACCAAGCTTATATCTATCAGAAGCGTAACAAAAGCAACGCTAGACTGTCAGATTTCAAAGACCTCCGGGACAAGATCATTGACCCGTGGCTTCGAAGCCAAGCCGTGCGCATCCTTGCCGACTGGGAAGCGCTGCAGGCATCGTCCGAAACAGCGCCAACGGAACTTATCTTCGTTATTGGTAAGTCTGCAATGCAGCTACGCGGTGTGGTTCTAAAACATCGCAGGTGGTCCAGGTGTCGGCAAAGGAACTCAGTGCGCTCGCATCTCTGAAAATTTTGGGTACCAGCACATCTCCGTGGGAGATTTGCTGCGACAGGAGCAGGATTCTCCCGCATCTAGATTTGGCGACTTCATTCGTGAGAGCATTCGACACTCAGTCATCGTGCCGTCATCCCTCACTTTGCTCCTCTTGAAGGAGAAGATACAATCCATTCAAGCGACGGGGAAAGGAGTGCTTATTGACGGCTTCCCAAGGAGCATCGATCAAGCTGTCGCGTTTGAGCAAGAGGTGTGTTATTGATTGCGGTATCACTTCATGAGCTAATCTTTTGAGGTTTCAAAAACGTATTCGACCATATACCTCGAGGCATCCGCCGATGTGCTGGTAGAACGTGTTCGGGGACGTGCATCTTCGAAACGCGAAGATGACGACGCGGCCATTCTGCGGAAAAGATTGGACACCTTTGCAAGCACCAATCAGGCTGTGGTAGAGCACTTATCTGAGAAATCTTTTTGGAAGGTACGTACTCCTTGACCTGTAGAAAGGCACTTCTGATCGATGGCAGGTAGATGCAATGGGCTCCGTGGACGATGTGTACGCCTCGGTTGCTCAGGTTATACAAGACCTAGAGCGGTGTGAAGGAAGAAGTTGACTCGACTGCTAGGGCCAGGAGGCAATCATTGGCGAGCTAGACCAAGTTTTTGTGACGAGGAAGAAACTCGTAGGCCCCTCTCGTGACTCTTCACATCTTGAACCTTACTAGGTACCTCTATAGTTTCCTGAAATAAAGATTTCCCTGGAGCAGCTGCAGGAACATCCTGCTTCACGGCGCTCCCGTCTCTCTTACTTCAAATCCCTAAGTAGCTTGGTCGTCCACCTTGTGAAAGTCACAGGTTAGGGCCGCCATGACTGTATGTGACGGAGCGGGGGCATCGTTTACCGGGCGCCTATCCGTTGGGTGTCAGAGCACGGCCAAGCCGGCGTTGGCCCCACTTATCACGGTGCATCGGCGACGTCATGCACACAGCCACCCGGCCGACTTGGATTGAAGACGGGCTCCACTTCCCCGAAGCTTCGCCTAAGCGCCTAACACACCGGATGGGTTTCGGAAGCGCGCGCGACGGACTTCCGTGTCCGATGGCGATCTCGATTTGCAGTAGATCCTCGGCCTCTTACCTGCTAGCACGCCGAATCCGAAGCGCCGGCCCCACGCAGTACAACGGACGGCAAAGGGCTTCAGAGCCCGGCCCCTACATCGGACAAGAGCGCTCAGAGCATTAATACCCACCCCGTGTCGTCGAGTTCGTCGATACCAGTGTTATTAGCCCTTCCTTCCCTTTTTTTTTCTTCGCAGAAGCTTTCTACTACCTGAATGGCTTGTGCCGAGGGCTCAGATTTCTACGCGTGCAGCATCAATAATTTTCGGGGCTATTACTCCGAAGTAGGCTTGTAATTACCTACCCTATAGGTACCTATGGGTTACCTAGATAATAGGTTAGGTAGAAGCTTTACCTATAAGTCTAACCTAAATAGTCTATAAAACTATAGGTATTTATAGTATTACCTATAGGTAGCTATAAGTACCTAGCGAAATAGTATTCTAAGTAATAAGTAATTATAAATATTTAGGTAAAATATACTAAAGTACTAAAAGAAAAGTAAATAGTAAAATATAAATAATTTAGTATTAAATAATAATAATTAGTAAAAATTATTATATAAATTATAGTTATTATTTATAATAATTATTTATAATAATTAATATTAATAGTAATTCCTAGTTTCTATAAAACTAATTATTACTATTAGTATTTATTTTTCTATATTATTTTGTTTTTTTATATTAATATCTTCTAA
>QAPF01000361.1:0-39310 GCA_004367935.1 Colletotrichum sidae | reverse complement strand
TACTATTTTAGAACTCTTAGAAAAACTTAAAAGGAGATATTATTATTATTAAGTAGTTTTATTTAAGTAGGTATTAGAAAACTATTATTAACTATAACGTCAACTTATATCTAAATTATATTATAATATTTCTTTATCTCTTTATAATTAGATTCTCAAACTACTTAAAACTTAAGATTTACTATATAGTAATTAAAAATACTTTTAATTAAAAGAGTAAAAAATTTAATATTTTTAGTCGTCTATTAAGTAATATTTTCTCAGATAAACTATTTATTAAAATTAAGTAGATTAATTAGTTTTAATATATTAAGATCTAATTTAATATCTAGATTAATATACTTCTAAATATCTCAACTAGTTATATAGAATTATAATATAATATACTAATAGTTAAAATTAGAACTATTAGACAGTTTTAATATTATATTAAAACTACTAATAGTTAAATAAGATATTTTCAAATAGTTTATTAAAGAATTAATATAATAAATTAAAAAGGATTTCCTTCATATTTATTATTTAAAAGTAGTTTAGAAAGTAATTAAATATTTCTAAGCTTATAACTATAATAAATAAATAATATAGTATATAGTCTGAATATAAGTTGTTAAAAGGTATAATCTATTCAAACTAGAATGAAGCACTTGAATGCGTATAAATAGAGCAGTTAGGTCTTATATAATCCCTGCATGACCACCTGGCAGACTCTGTGCCGTACCTATTCTCACACATATCCAATGATTCATGGTCGGCTTGCTACGTCTGAATGTGCATGTGATGAACCTGGCCATCGACGATGCCGCAATCAGGTCCAGTGATCTCGACAATGTCGGTGTAAATCGCAGTCAGGAGCATCGAGGGTTTCGCTACAAATACGTGTCCATTCGAGAGCACCTTTACTCAGAATTAATGTCTGATTAATCGCTACATTATCTCTTTATTAGCCATCGCATGCTCTGGCGTTGTGGCAGGAAAGAACGGAGTCGTGGTTATCCGCGTAATCTTCAACATGCCTTGCTTTCTAGTGATAGTTCAGTATCAGCTGAAACTATTCCGCAAACCTGGAGCCCTTGCTCTACGACCTTACATGGAGAAAAACCAAGCCAACAGAAAGCTCACAGCCAGCGGTTCTAACTCCTTACTATGTCGAGTTCAAATTCCATGTCACATTGCACAAAGAGAAGCACAGCCGCGAGACACTGTCACACCAAAGCCTACAGAGACCGAACATCGAGCTTGGAACCCTTTATCTTCAACGGTTACCTAGCTACCCTCGTGCAACCTCGGATCTCGCCTGCCTCCAAGGCCTGATGCAACAATCCCTCCATCGACAAAGCAGTCATGGGTGCTGCTTTGCGAGTACATGAGACACCGTTGGTTGACTTTCGACTGCTGGCTGTTGACTGGAGGGATTCTCTGGTAGCCCACTCCGAACTCGTGACATTTGGAAAGGAGGCTCATGCCATTTGAAGGCGCCCCCAAGGCAGGTTGAGTCGGCGGTTTCCTTGGAGTCTGATGTCTGTGGCTGTACTTGCCACTTTTCTTGCGCATTGCAGTATTGTATCGCATCGGAGGCTGGCCAAGTCTGGTGATCCAGGGGTTCCAAAGGGGTTCAGTCTCTTAGACTGGAATGGGAAGAAGCGCCGGAACGTGTACTCGTCCGAAACGGCTCGACAGAAACCGGCTGAAATATGAAAACCTCGGCCGACTATAGACAGCTTTTTTCGGGGGGTTTTCATCCAGGGGTTCGGGCAGAGGCCCCCGAGGAAAGCTGCAGTTGTCTTGGTGACGGGCCTCGCCTTGGTCTGGATGACAATAGCTCCCACTAGTCAAAGGAGGCGACCCCTTTAACCAACGCGTCTAAAACGGCCCAAGGACCGTTGTTCGCGCACAGGCAGACTAGTCAGAGACAGCTTGTCACCGGCGTCATGTTTCATCGCCTACAAAAGTCGAGGCAATGTTCCTCGGAAAAGCATCGTTTCTCATGCCTCATCATTCACATCATAGTTGACAACAACACTGCCTTGTCATTTCCTTCGTTTTCCCATTCCTCCTTACTTCTTTTTCCCTCTATTCTCACCTCACATTCACTTTACAATGCCTTCCACTCAATCCACTCTTTTGGCCGCCATGCTGGCATCGGCCGCCACCGCCCACGTCGTGCTGGAGAACCCCAAACCCTTCAAGTTCGTCGTCGACGGCCCGACAAACCCCATCTCCACCACCGGCGACGACTTCCCCTGCAAGGTGCCCCCCGGCGCGTCGTACATCATCGACGGCGAGCGCACCGTGTACGCCGTCGGAGAGGAGCAGACGGCATCCTTCAAGGGCCAGGCCGTCCACGGCGGCGGTTCCTGCCAGTTCGCCCTCAGCGCCGACGCGGAGCCGACGAAGCAGTCGACGTGGATGGTCATCCACTCAATCGAGGGCGGCTGCCCCGCGCGCAACCAGAAGGGCAACCTCGAGGGCGCCAACCTGGACAAGTACACCTTCTCCATCCCCGAGGGCATCGCGCCGGGCGACTACACCTTTGCGTGGACCTGGCAGGCCAGGATCGGCGGGCAGCCCGAGTACTACATGAACTGCGCGCCCATCACCGTCACGGGGGCAGGAGGAGGAGGAGGAGGAGGAGGAGCTCAGAAGAAGCGCGGCGGGGGGTTCGCGGACCGCCGGACGTCCGTGGCCAAGCGCGCGGATTTCCCGGGCCTGTTCATGGCGAACATGGGAGACGTCGCGGGCGGCTGCACCACGTCCGATGCGCTGAGCGCGCAAGTTCCCATCGCATACCCCTACCCGGGCGCGTCGGTGGACCACCCCGAGGGAACGTCCAATCTGTTCAAGCAACCTTGCGACGGCAACCCCCGCGCCGGAGGCGGGACACCCGGAGGGGCGGAGCCGCCGAAGAGTGGGGGCGGATCCGGAACTGCGTCTTCGGCTCCGGGTGGAGAACCGGGTGCGCGCCCGGTTTCTACGCGCAGAGCGGGCGCTTCCTCGGCTGCTGAGGAGGTGTTACCAGTCACCCCTCCCGCCACGGCCACGGGCGCTGCACGAAGCCGTCACACTTCTGCGCTGGCGCCGTCGCGGCCGCCGGCCGAGTGCCCCGTCAAGACGGTCGTGGTTACCGTCACGGTGACGGTGGCTGCCGGCGGCCCCGCTGCCTCGGGCGCGCCCGGCACTCCTGGTGGCGCGGCGCCGGGTGGCTGCACCGAGGGCAAGCTGACCTGTCTCCCCGACGAGACGCACTTTGCGACGTGCACCGGGGGCAAGTTGACCAGGCCACAGCCGATTGCGCCCGGGTTCAAGTGCCGCGCTGGCGAAAGCGACGGTTTGGATATCTCGCCTCTCTGAGAGCCAGGCATGGTCGGAGTTCTATGGAACCAGGTGCAATGGGTTAGAGGTTGATGGGTCTGATGAGGCGCTTGGTAGAATTCAGGGGCGCAATGGCGTTGATGGACTCGGCCTCGAAGGGTCATGTAAATAGTTTGGGATAATCATTTCCGTGTATCAGCATCTTCACGTTCTCTTTCCGCATCAAAAGATAGTTGCTGTTGTCCTTCCGCATGAGGAACTACCATTGTGGTGAAATGAACCACACTTGTCTCTGGCTTTTGAATTGCAGGATATCTTGCAGCTTTTCCTTTGTTAGCAATAAATCCTATAGATATGAGTTCTCTTAGTTTTTAGTTTCCGACTAGCTGGCCATCAAGTCACAGGCTTCCCTGCGATGCTTGCATTCTGATAGAGAGATGGCCAGAAGGGGCAAGTGTTCGAGTTGAAACAGACGATCAACAGACTTTGTCCTAATCGAAGATCATACCGGTCGCCAAATTACAGGGACCACGATAAAATTGTCCCCACCGAGGCCGGCAGTCCAACTTTTCCTGACGGGGCCAAACGAAGACGCATAGTGGGCAGAAGCGGACAGCAATTTAGTCCGTCCGACGATCTTGGCCTGCTTGGAGAAGAAACAGTAAACAGGACTCGTCAGTGTGGAAAGCAATGTGTTCAACTTGTTCGCTGTTCTACTCTGAACTCGCTCTATCTGCTTCACCCACACAGACTATTTACTCGAGATGCGTGGGCAGCAAATCCAACCCAGCAGACACACTAAACTGGCCAGCATCCCGAAACCCTGTTTAAGCTCGTCCGTTCTAATCGTTTCGTTCTAATGATGCCAAACTCTGAGCAGAGGATTGTCCAGGGAAGCAGTGACTAAGCGGCCTCTGCTCACAGCCATCCCCCGGTCAAGCTCGTCAACCGCAGCACGCAAGGGCGTTTTACTGCGTACAGCCATTATATCGATAGCCACTCTCGATATTGGCTGGCACACGGGTCACGGAATATGAAGTCGCGGGCTGATTGCGTCTTTGATCTGGTTCCCACCCACAAATGACAAGCTGACAATTCGGTTTCCGAACGGGTCACCCTGGCGAGCGGGCGGCGCCTAAGCCGCCATTTCCAGAAAACGCCTACTTTCGGGACGATGCTTTGCCAGAGAGGTGATATCGAAAGCTGCATTAGGGCGTCTCACCCGTGCTTGGCGGCGAACAGAGTTTCAAAGAGAATATTGGGCTCTTTATCAGTAGTCTGGCAATTTCACAGTTCGGTTAAGGCCTGGTTGTTGGAAACACGCGACGCGCAACACTCTGGCATGTCAGGGAACCCCCCCCCCCCTCGCAGGGTTGAAGTCGACGTTCAACGGCACGTCGACGGCAGCGTTTCGGTTAACCGATGAATCGATTCGAAGTTCTCGGCCCGAGGAATTGTCCTGAGTAACGTTGAGTATAAAAAAAGCAGTATCTCATGCGGGAGGATCTGCGTGTCGTGTTCGGCCATGTACTGCAACTATGATCTTCACCTGTCTGGAACCTGGTGTCCGCGATATTCAGCAATTCCGGAACGCCCGTCCACGGCGCCGATGTCGAGCGGCTCGGACCCCCTTTAACAGAATCTCGGGTCATCAAACGC
Source organism: Colletotrichum sidae (assembly GCA_004367935.1). Classification (NCBI taxonomy): domain Eukaryota; kingdom Fungi; phylum Ascomycota; class Sordariomycetes; order Glomerellales; family Glomerellaceae; genus Colletotrichum; species Colletotrichum sidae. The sequence goes on along the minus strand of QAPF01000361.1, from coordinate 34,339 downwards.
CCTCGGGCCCCGAATCCAGATGGGCAAATACGGTAAGCTGAATGCGAGATTGCGCAAGCAATGTTTCTCGACGACAGCGATGATGCCCACTTTGTTTAAGCCACTCCCAGCACACCTACTGAGTACGCACAAAACTGGCTTGGTATTCACATCCCCTTAATATCAGGGGCTTCACAATATTGATGCTTCACCTGCGCTTCCACGTGGTGCAGGGGAGGTAGTATCCAGTCGTTACCGGGCAGTCCGGCGTAACGGTGGTTGGCTGACTTCTCATGGTCAGAGCAGAGCTAGCACCTTCGTAGTATGGCTCACTTCATCTTGTCACGACTCAGTCTCCTGTCCTCTACTGCAGCTTTGGCAGCTTTGGGCTCCGCGAAGCGACCAACCTCGACCCCGTGCCCAAGACTACCCCCAGTACCGGAGGGGGCCAGTGGTTCCGAGACTGAATCAGCCGAAAGTTTCTTTAGGAAACGGCTGGGTATATCCCTGTATCTCGTCAGGTCGAGATGGCCCAGCCCAGCAGTGCGGTTCAGTGGTCGCTGCGATGACGAGGCGGGCTGAGGTTGCGGATTGCCAAGGATGCATGACACGAAAATCTGGCGAACCTCATTCAATCCCAGACAGCGCCAGAAAGTTTCTGGAGAATAAGGGGCTGCGTTACATGGCAGATGGGCTTTCTTGTCGCCGTGAACGTCTGGCAGCACTCCTTACACAGCAAGATACTACGTGGGCCGCGCAAACAAGGCGGGACTTGTGGAGGCCCGCGGAGTTTCTCGCCGACGGGATGAGATCGAGTTCCAGACGACCCCTGTCGAGAATGCCCATGTTTGGTGTGCAAGGGCACGCGGACGAGGGGATTCCAGATCAGACGATGCCGGTACAAAACCACAACCATCGCCCTCGTCTGATATCGCAGATTCCCTCTCGGACTCTCAGTTAATCATCTTTTCACGTTCGTTCCATTCTCTCTTTTTCCAGTGTTCGTCTCATCTGACGACTTGTTTGCACCACAAAGCAACCACGCACTCTTTTATTGACGTTTTTAACACAACTACTTTCAACCTCCCGTAGCCGGTCTAGGAACTCCACACAATGTTCGCTTCTACCATCATCCTCTCTCTCGTCGCCGCCGTCGCGGCCGACTGCGGCTCCAAGTCCGGCAATAACTCCTACTCCTCGGGCCCCGCCCTCCCCGGAGCCCAGGCCCAGTGCACCCTCCAGTTCGACGGCCGCATCCCCAAGGCCTTCACGGCCGCCGACTTTGACGGAAAGACCAGCCCGTTCAACGCCGACAACGTCTTTGGCAAGGGTCTCAAGTTCAGCGAGCTGATCAAGCTCCCTGAGGAGACTTCTCTGGTAAGCAACAGCCGCTTACTTTGACAAATACAACCCGAAACACAGGGACGCAGTTTCTCCTATAGCTAGTACGAAACTAACAACGCGACCTCTCCAGTTCGACGGCAACTCCAGCAAGCCCTTCGAGGTCACCATCAGCGACAAGTCCATCTTCGCGCCCAGCGAGACCAACGTGCAGGTCGGCTTCCGCCGCGCCGAGATGCTGCCCCTCAGCAACGACGGCAAGGACGACTCGACCGTCGGCGTCAAGACGCTGCACTTCAGCCTCAAGAAGGACGACCAGCGCCCGCTCAACCTCTCCCACGAGTACCAGCTCGTCTTCCTCGAGAGCGCCGACTACAGCACCAACCAGATCGTCCTCAAGACGGGCTCCCTCATCGGCGAGAACACGGCCGACCCGGACACCCTCCAGCTCTTTGGCAACGTCGCCTCCAGCCCGGCGCCCCAGCTCTTCAAGACCAAGTTCACCCCGGGCGTCTTCCACAACTTTGCCGTGAAGCTCGACTTTACCAAGAAGTAGGTTTTTAACTTTTAACTTGTTGCAGCCGATCCGCAATGTCGGCGACAAACAGAGAACCGAGGAAATGCTAACCGCGAGCCATGGCAGCACCACCGAGGTCTTCTACTCCACCGACAACTCCGCCCTCAAGTCCCAGGGCGCCGCCGTCGCCAACAACATTGCCGGCCAGGGCCAGTACCACTTCGGCGTCCTCAAGAAGCCCGTCAACGGCGGCAGCGACATCACCAAGAGCGGCGACCAGCCCGCCAACATTGACGAGGGCATCATCTACGGCGGCATCTTCCAGGAGGACAGCTCCAGCGGCTGCATCTCCCTGTCTCCTTAGATCGGGTGACGACACACGATAACCCGGAGGGTGGGGGCAGGTGGAGGGGAGTTTCGTTTCTCTGTACAAGAGTTTCGGCCCGAGAGGCGTTTACCTCGCTGAATGGGTCCATGTAGTCTATTTTTGAGTGAAGAGAGAGAGACTTCCAAAACTGACATTTTATTCATGGTGAAATGATTTGACCTTGTAACAAAGAATTACATCTGCGCGTTGGTGAGAAGCGGCTCTGACGCACCAGTTAATGATCTGTCCTGAGCTTATGGAGGTGACAGCAACATCTACACTGCAAATCTTGGTTGCAGAGGTACGATGAACGAACACAGCAAGTTTCTTGTCGTCTACCCTGTTCAGTCGAGTTTTGGGAGACTTTGTAGCAACTCAGAGTCCCCAATTTGCCGAAACCAATGCCAACAGGTAATCGAGCGCCTGGAAGTTGACGTGAGACGTCAGTTGACGGATCGACGGTGCCGCGATTGAGTTTCTCGGCCCGCGGTGTGCCCAGACGCCGCCCAAAGCGAGGACCTCCTTTTCCGGCAATGACACTTCCGGAACCCCCTGGTGAGTTCAGCTAGGTCTAGCAGCTTGTCGACGAACTGCACGTACATCGAGGCTCTGCCTGGTCGGGAGAGCTGGCCGGCATGTGGTCCGAGAGGTTGTGGTGAGTGGCGGGTTCGAGTCAGAGGTGCATCACGCCATTGTCTACATGTCAGACGTGTGGTACAATACCACTCTTGCGTGAAAGTCCTTTTGGTGTGCAGAGACAACGGCACGTTGAGGTGACAACGAAGGACCTCCTGATGATTTCCCACAAACTGTTCAGTCTGGCAACGGGTCCATGTTGTAGTCTGTTCAACCATCGCGTTCACTAACACGACGTAGCTGACGACTGTTTATCCATCCTCCAATTCCATTCCGCACCCATGCTGCACAAACCCACGGTTTTGATAGTAGTTGATAAGCATCCGAACGATCAAGTGTCCAAGGTCGTGCGCGCTCCCAGTCGGACGAGTCCCGAAAAGCGATGTTGGCTGATTCGTCTCCATCTCCACACCTCCGTTCTCGCCTCGCTAGCTGCGGACGCGATCACGACATGCCGATCTGCGATGGCGAAGTCCCACGTCTCTTTGTGTCCGCTGTATGTCCACCGCCATGTACTAATCAACACGATCATGGGCTGAGCTTGGAGAGAATTTATTGGCAAAAAAACCTGCGCTAATCTGGAATCACGGGGTCGATTTACCCGGAGAGTTGATGTATGTTGCGCTCCTTTGATATGATCCACGGCCTCTGATTCCAAGAGTCTGGCCAACAGCTGCCGATATCTGGTCTACGATGCCATCTGCTATCAGTACACGATATGGGAGGCGCCGTTGTCGGATGTGGCCCGACGGCTTACCTGCATGGGACGAGGTCCCGCCATCACGCAATGCATCGAACCGAGGCCAAGTCGACCTAGCACTGGTGTGATTGTCAATCGGCCCCAACTTATTGCACGTTTACAAATCTTTGAACTTGGATTCCCAGACAAAAGCTTCAAGATTTCGTGTGTAGACTTTCGTGGGGCCAAAGACACATCGTCTACCAGCACTCGACGCATCATGGCAGCTACGCAGCCGGCCGTCGTCCCATCCAGCGGACTTCCAGCTTCGGCCTTGGAAAGCTGGGAGAGGAGCAACGACAACCTCCCGCTCTTCGAGTCCTTCGTCGTCCCGGGTCACCAGGACACGGCCAGTTTCGGCCTCGCGTGGTCTGCGCCTTTCCCCGTCGGCTTGAGGGCGACTCGGAAGTTGAACCTGGCCCAGAGCGTCGAGGCGATCCGGAAGTTTGCAGAGTCGGGCGAGCTGAGGCGTCTGGCGAAGCAGCATGCAGGAGCTGTCCTGATTCGCGGACTGCCTGTCGAGACGCCTGACGATTACAGCAAGGTCGCTCACGCTTTCGGCTTCAGACCTCATGTTGAAGTGGGAAGACCGCCTCTGCGGACGGTGCTGGCTCCGAACGTCAAGACTGCGAACGAAGGGTACGTCGAAACTCGGGAATTCTTCCATGTGAGAGCAACAGCTAATATGCAAAAGGCCTCCTGAGCTTCCCATCTGGCCTCACAGCGAGTGAGTAAACACGCTTCGCTGTTCATCGCAAGGGAGGGCTCACGATGTCAGCAGATACGGATGGTCTACCATCAACCCAGCCTGGCTGACCTTTAGCGCACTCCAACTCCCAGCTTCCGGTGCGTCAGAGGAACTAATCCCGACACATGGCAAATTGGCCCTCATCTTCTGACCGTCCCAGGCGGGGCAACCCCCATCACATCCGCCATCTACATCGCCCACGAACTATCCCGCCTCGCGCCCCGGTTCCTCGCCAAGCTCTCGGACAAGGGCGTCCGGTACGTGTACCGCTACACCGTCGACCCGCTCGTCTCAAACACGGGCACGAGCGTCCGCGGAGCCTACGGGCAAACCGTCGACGACGACGACGACGACGACGAGGCGGCGGCGCGGCGCAAGATCGAGGCCGAGGTGCGCCGCCACAGCGAGCGGTTCGAGTGGCACGACGACGGCAGCCTGAGCGTGACGCACATTGTCCCTGGTAACGACGCCCGAGGCTCTTTTTGTTCTCCAAGCATATATATACATTTCAGCTGGTTAACCTACATACGTCGTACTCTTGCTGACGAACACCGTACAGCCATTCGCATCCACGAGCCGACCTCGGCCACCGTCTTCTTCGGCAACGTGACTTCGGCGTGGGGGCGCAGCAGACACCATGGCGCGACGAGGCCTCCGTTCCGCGGCGACGACGGCTCGTACCACCCGCCGCCGACGTTCGGCGACGGCACGCAGATGGACGTCGAGGACCTGGACCTGCTGCTGAAAGTTGCCGAGGAGGGCGCCGTCGACGTGGAGTGGGAGAGGGGAGATGTTGTGCTACTGGACGTGAGTTTTGTCTTTTTTAAAACCCCTCCCAAGACCTGTTCCCTCTAGCTTCTTTCGTCGAGTGTGCGTACAGGCCGGAGAGAAGGGACTGGAATTTGACTTCTTAGAGTAAACGTTTTTTGAAGTGTGTGGCTGACACGAAGGGCGCTCGCCGGTAGAACTACGCCGTCATGCACTCGAGGAAGCCGTGGAAGGGGCAGCGCCAGGTCCTCGCGGCGCTGTGGGATGACGACGGGAGGATCAGAGATTTTCCAGAAGGGTTGGGGATACTGGAGAAGAGTCCGAGGGTTCCTAGGACGGAGCCGGATGGCAGTCTTGCGTCATGATCCTCGGCCCAGAGTGCTCATCATCTGCTTCGTTTAGAAAGATGGTCATTCGCGGAGTGATTTGCAGTCTGTGCTATCGGCAATCTCTGGCTTGAGATCACCTCGTGCTACGGTGAGAGTGATCTTCTGTCGGTCTGGTTAGCGGCTTGATATGCGAGTTTAATTTGCGACGTTTCCGAGGATGCCGTTTTCTTTGCACTGGTGAAAGTGAACTATCGTCGAACGTCGCATGGCTGGTGAGCGCCCCCGCTACCAGATACGAGACTACCCAAGTGGAAGAAACCATAGCCGTAAAAGCTCACGGCATCACACAAGATGGGAGTTTCGGGGCCCGAATACGACATCTACCGCGCGCCACGCCTACCGCTCGTGACAGTCTGTCAGGGGACTGTCAAGGCATGGTTGAGACTGTGTCACCGCGACAACTAGTCACAGTCCATCTCATACAGGCAAGGACTGGGAGGCCCGAGAGGCATGGCCTGGGGCGATGTGAGAGGCGACGATGGTCATATGAGGTTGAACGAGTCATCTGTGCGTAAAAAGGGGGTCTCCTCGGACAAGTACACGACGGGAGCGGAAGAGGCAAAACACATGTGCAGCTTCATGCAATGCCGTTTCTTTTCTCTTGCATAGGGCCTAGTGGGAAAGATAAACAGCATGTTTGAACCGCATCCCGCGAGAGTCTTCAACCACTGGACGTTTGGCTTCACGTCGATTCCAAGACATTATTTCCCCCTTTCAACAGCACCGGGAACCAGAGTCGCCTACGGAGAATCTTCCGTCAGTTACTCCGCGGGAACTGCTCCCCATCGATGACCTTTTGTCGAATCCGTCACCGCCAGGCACCACAGCGCGCTTTGACGAGGGCGTCGTCTAGCGCACTAACTCGACTCGCCAACCACAAGCGCCGCACATCCGATGTAACCGCTAACTGTATCATTCCAGGCGCCATGTCTCGAAGTCGATGACGCTAGCCCAGGCCGCTGGACGGCCACGGTGGGCAAGGAGAAGCGCCGAGACGTGTTGGGTGATTGGGTCGTGGGCGGGAGAGCAAGTTGCAGCTTTGACGATGGAAACCCCCAGCTGCTTTAGTCTGGTTCGAGCTTAGGAAGAGGCGATGAACGACAAGGCTCGGACGTTTTTCATCACAACTAGTTCATCCCAATATCCGCATTGACCTCACCTCGAACCACGTCTCTTGGGCTGTTAAGGGGACGGTCGTCACTAATACCCTTTACCGCGCAACACCCTCCGCCATGGGAGGCCTGAGGGAAACCTGCTCTCTGATTGTTTGCCTTTCCGGTCTCACCTCCAGTCACTCCTTCGCATGGTGGGAATCCCTTCGCTTTTTGTATACTTCCTTTCCATCAGGTTGTCTTGCGAGCGTCAGCCGACATTGAGCGTTACGATCAACGACGACGAGCTGGACGAAGCTGGAGACAATACGTATGCAACCACGACAACAACAATAACAGCACGTCACGGCGTATATACAAGCAGACACAAATCGTCATCACACGGCAGCGCCACGTATAATGAAACATGGTTGAACAGGGGACCCAAGGGAAATGGCACGACCTGGCCGACAGGCTCCTCCACCGAGGGCTCATCAGCGACTTTCTCAACAACCCAAACAGCGTCATCAGCGAGGTCTTGTCACCGCCGGCGGCGACGACCCAAGACACCGCCAAGGCAGAAAACACACCCGCACCGACGACGGCTGCTGCTGCTGCTGCTCCGGTGACGACGCAACCGGCCGCGGCAGCACCAGCAGCGAGCACACAGCAAGCACAGCAACCGGCGGCGACATCGCCAGCTTCGTCGCCGAAACCGGCGGAGCAGCCGACATCTGCTCCGGCGGCACAAGCACCGACGACGACGACGAGTTCTACGCCACCGGCCGCAGCACAGCCGACGACGGCGTTTGCGGCGGATCCGGCGGCGGCGGCGGCCAGCAAGTCTTCTTCGGCACCTGCGGTCGTGACAAGTTCTGCCCCTGGAGTGCCGGCAGCGGCGAGCCCAGCTCCGATCGATCCGGCTTCGTCGATGGCGTCGTCAAAGTCGGCGGCAGCTTCTTCACAAGCAACGAGTGTTGCAGGAAAAGGTGTCGGGGTCACGGCTTCTTCGTCGGTATCGGCGTCGTCGCAGCGACCGACGGTTCCCATGGACCAGAGTCAGTCGGAAGGCGGAAGAGTCGACCAAACACCGCTGGTCGCCACAGGTGTCATACGTACGTCTTCTTAAACCCCGTGAGAACTACTGAGACCGGAGGGTTTCACAGTCTAACACGTCAGCAGTGGGCATCGTCGTCTTCATGGGAATCTCTCTCCTCCTCTTCTGGTGCTATCGCCGCAGGAGAAAGGCCAACAAGCACCACCACGAAGCCCTCGCACCCCAAGGCCCCGTCGACGACGAGAACCTCGCCTCCAGCCCCCGCCTCCGAAACACCGACGACCCGGAAAACCTCCTCATGACCGAACCCCGCGCCGTCCCCAGCGGCCAAGACCACCTCGCGGTCCAGCACCCTCAACCGCCCCCCAGCGCCGCCAGCCACGCCCGACGCGGGTCCCGCGACTCGGCCCCAGACGAACGAGACCAGCAGCCTCGCACCAACCCGTTCGCGGGCCAGCCGTCCTTCACATACGCCCAGGCCCAGCAGTACGCCCAGTCCCACGGCGCCTTCTCCTACCCGGCCCCTCCCATCCCGGACTCGTCGCCCATCCGCATCTTCCGCTGGCCGACGCGCTCGTCCCGCTCGGGGTCCTCGCCCAGCATCTTCTCCGCCCTGCGCTCGTCCAAGGCCGCCTCCCGCAACTCCCGCGCCATGTCGCGCGCGTCGCGGAGCACCGTGTCCTCGATGCTGTGGCACGGCCGCCGCGACGTCGCGCGGCGGACCCTCGTGCCGGCGCCGCCCCAGACGCCCAGTTCCCAGCGCGCGGGCAACGGCAACGGTAACGGCAGCGGTAACGGCTTCCTCTCGGCTACACCCAACACTGGCGCCGGCACCGGCACCGGCACCGGCGAGAGCCCGATGCCGAGCCCGATGCCGGACGGCCTGCACACGCCCATCCTGGACTGGTTGCACTGGATCCGCGGACACCAGTCCGACGGCGGGGGGGACCCGGAGTCTAACCACAGGAAGAGCATTGCAAGCTTGACGGAGAGCGCCGTGTCCGAGGGGAGCATCGCGAGTAGCGGCGTCTTGTCGCCGACTCTGCTGTCGTGGCCGCAGCAGGATGGGAATACCACCACCACCGCCACCACCACGACGCGGGTGAGCGTCATGCGCGCGCGCGGGCTGACGTTTGTGCCCATCCTGCCGCCGGAGAAGAGGCAAAGCAGCAACGGAGACACGCTGGTCGACCCATCGGCGTACAGGTTGTACGGGTGAGCGGCTGGCTGGCTGGGGAGGGTGTAAGTGTGATGTGGCATGAGTTGCATTGCTCCGGTGTTTGGGGACTTTAATTTGTAAATGTACATGTTATATATATTCAATATGGTAATTATCATAACAACGCCCGATGTGACTTGTTGAAGACGGTGAATTCTCTTACTCTTAGTCTTGGGGTGTGCGTCCCTCGATGACGACCTCCTGCTGGGAGCCCATCTTCTTCCTCTGGGGGTAAAAGCAGGCATAAAAGGCGCAACCTGCGACGAAACCTACCATCCCCAGGGATCCGTACATCCACACCAGGTAGGGGTCCTGAGAAACCGGCGCGAGGGCGATGCAGATGGCCGCGGCGACGCCAATCGTCAACCAGAAGAGCGCAGAGACGACGGAACGAAGGCTGCCGGAGTGTCAGACAACATACTCACAGACTACTTTCATGTCCAAAAAGACGGAATGCTCACTTCTTGGGCGCGTGTGTAAAGGCTAGCTCCAAGCCGGTGACGATGATGAAGGCCTCCGAGAACGCCACCAGTATGTACGCCGGGGCCTGGATCCAGACGTGGACGCTGTTGGGAGGCGAGTTGTAAATGTAGTGCTGCAGCACGCTGGCGTAGACCATGGACGCGGAAGCGAAGAGGAAGCCGACAAAGATGCGCGTGACGGGGTCGAAGTCGACGCGGTGCTTTCGGAAGAGCGGGTACACGACAACTGCGAGGTCCCGCCAGTCAGCTCCCACTGTCCCCTTTTCTTCCGTCTCGGAATCTTCAGGGTCTGCTCACCGTCAAGAAAGGGGATAAAGATGCACAAGGCAATGGGGTCCAGGTTCTGCAGCAGGTCGTTCGGGGTGCCGTGCAGCGCCATCTGGCCGGCCTGCGAGATGAGGTTGTTCCAGATCTGGATCCAGCAGACAAAGTACAGCGGGAAGAAGAGGAACATCTGCAAAAAAAAAAAAAAAACGGTGTGTAAGTGACTGTGCCGGGGTCGACGGCAGACTCTTGGGGGGTTGGAGGTGGATGATGCGCACTTTGCAGCTGTTGAGGCCTCGCATGACGTCCATGACGTACTCGTCCGTGTATCGCGCCTCTCTTGCAATGTCGTACTTTTCGTCGTGGCCGGACTCGCGGAGCGCCGAGGGCGTGGCGTTGTCGAAGCCCTTTTCCGCGATGGCGATGCGGGTGACACGAAAGGCGTCGACGATGGCGGACCCCTCGGGAGGAGTTTTGACGTACTTTTTCTGGCCGGAGACGAATACGGCGGCGGAGATGAGAATGGCTCTGGCCAATGTCAGCTAAGATATCTCGCAAAAAAAAAAAAACCATTGGGGGCTCTTACATCAGGGGAACGAGGTACGCGAGCCAGAACGAGTGATGGGCCTCGACGTTGACCGTGATCAACGGGGACAGGGCCCCAATGTTGACAACCCAGTAGAACCTACACGCAACCTCAGCATTACGTTACGCTCCCGCCCTCGCCGGACGCAAAAACAGGATCCTACCACATGAAGAGGCGCTGCACCGTCAGCTCGGGGTCGACGAGCACGTCCTCGCCCGACGCCAGGGTCCGGACGACCGGGTGCGAGTTGCGGTGCTGCTCGGCGCACATGGGCGTCACGTTGGCCTTGATGCCGCCGGTGCCGAGTCCGATGGTGACCATGGCGGCGACCAGGCCCCCGAAACCGGCGCCGCTGGCGATGGACCCTGGCGTCGACGTCGCGACGAGGATGACCAGGCCGACGACGTACACGGCGCACGCGGCGAGAATCGCCTTGAACTTGCCGAGGTATTGGTCTGGTACAGGATACAGATGACTCATGAGCGAGTGATGAACTCTCGAGATGGGAGGATAGGACACTCACCCGCGACCACGGCGCCGATGACGGTCGAGGCGTAGGCCCAGAACTTGAAGAAGTTGCCCAGGGCTGTCGCCACCGCCTGGCCGCGGCCCAGCGCGCCGGGGAGATCGGAGCTGGGGTCATACGGGTTGCTGTATCACACGGTCAGTCGAGGGACCAGCTGGTGGAAGGGGATGACAACTCACTTGATGTAGTTTTGGATGGGACCGCTGAGACCAAAGTAGGTGAAACGCTCCCCAAGCTGCAGCCTGTTAGTTGGTTGACTCTGATGATTCGTCGTGGACACATAAACTCACCTCAACAACGAGAATCAACAGAGCCACTGTTGGTAACTTGTCCGGCACCCTCCTGAGACCCGCCCACTGTGGGTTCGTCGCTTTCACAGTGGCTTCAGGGAGAACCTGGGCCTCTTCAGGTCCGGTGATGTTGTCTTTGGTGTCGCTCATGTTTTCTGCTGTTCACAATACCGAAAACACACTCGAGGAACAGCCACGAACTCGGCAACACACGATGCGTTCCGAGAGCGGCATGTCGCGTAGTCATATACATGACCAAACCTCACTGCCCGTCTTTGATCGCCCACTGGCCCGCTGACTCGATCCGGCGCGGTGGGCGAGGCGGGGCCCCCCAGACTTTCCAGATAATGGAAGAGATAACGCTGGGGAGCTCTACGTGACGTTTCATAGGCGGCGTTCAATGGCGTATCGAAGGCACTTGGTCGTGAGCAAACGCCGCCAATCAGCTTCGACACCGTCATCTTCCCGCGTCCCGGCCCGCCGCGATCCCCACAAAGATCGGCCTCCGCAACGCCGCCAATCACAGTCGACGGCGGCGTGCGGACAGGGAACTCGTATCGGGGACGAAGGTCCGCTTCGGCGATTGGGGGTGCCGATAAGTCCTGGTTGAATAACGAACCTTGACGTCCTATTCCTGATTCCTCTAGAGCTTTCCCAGACAATCAGCCGCGTCAAAGATGACTCTCCCATCACAATCGAAACAAAACCCGACACCAAAGCCCAGCCCCGGACGGCTGGCCTTCTCAGCGGAAGATTATCCCGGAATCGACCCGGAATGGGCCAGGTTGTGGAACGAGCACGGTGGCTCCATGGTCAGAGCTGACGAGGTTTCCATTGAGGAATATCGAAAGAGTCCGGCGCAGTACGGGTTCACCTATCCAACACATTCAGGTTGGTCACGCGTGACGGCGCATACGACGCCCGGCGTAAAGCTAACGTCCCAGGGCCCGAGGTATTCCACGTCCAAGACTGCAAAATTCCAGTCACTCGGCCTGCGGGCAAGATCAATGTCAGGATCTACTCGCCGGAAGGCCCAGGGCCGTTTCCCGTGCATCTGAACTTCCACGGCGGTAAGCTGCGCTCCGAGGTTTCTTTCAGTAACACAATATCGTATGCCAACTCTCGAACGTAGGAGGCTGGGTCCTGGGCGGACTGCAGAGCGAAGCAGCCTGGTGCCGCCACGTCTGCAACAGGTCCAACATCAAAGTCATCGACGTCGACTACCGCATGGGCCCGGAACACAAGTTTCCCGCTGCAATCTACGACTGCTGGGATGCAGTCAAATGGGTGAGTTCTACGCCGGTGAATATCTGACGACCGATCAGTACATGCGTCTTCCAAGCTCATGAGAGGTGCTAACACAAGGCCAGGCCATCAAAAGCGCCTCGCATCTCAACATCAACCCGTCCAGCGTCTCGTTCGGCGGCCTTTCGGCCGGCGGACAAATGTCTGCCGTTCTCGCACACTTTGCAAGAGACGAGGGCGTCCCCATCAAACTGCACTTGATGATCGTGCCGGCCACCGACATGCGCTACTGCAGCAGGAAGATGACGCGCGTCGACGAGAGCAGCTGCCCGTACGAAAGCGCGCGGCTGTTCCACAACCTTCCCTGGGGCCCTCTCGGGAGGGAGCAGTGGTTCCTCAAGTACTGGCTCGGAGACGACGATGGTATGTTCCACTCGGCCAGCATCGGTACGGAAAACCCCAGTACTCACGTGGCAAATTCTAGATGAGCAGGAGAGGTGTCTGAACGAGTGGATCCTGACGCCGGTTCTGGCCCCAAACTTTGAGAACTTGCCGCCTGCGCACGTCGTGACGGCCGAGTTCGACCTGGAGAGGGACGAAGGGGAGTACTACGGGAACCTGCTGCGACAGGCCGGGAACAAGGTCACGATGAAGCGGTACGCTGGTGTCCCGCACGCTTTTGCGCACTACAACCACCCGGAAAGGGGTCTCAGCAAGAGCTTCGAGTTTATAGAGGACACGACCGAGTTGCTGAGGGTTGTCCACTACGGAGAATGAGGCCATAACCGGAGCTGAGAAGAATGGTTGCTCCAAGATGGTTGCATAGATACGAGGATATGTGACAATAACTTCCGGGCCTTTTTGAATGCTTGTTGCAAAGACCAGATCACGCACTATAGAGCTAGTTGACAAGCATAGCTTGGCTACACAACAAAGTAATTCAGACTTTACCAAACAAATCCCCAAAGTCAAGCTTCATGAAGGCGATGCAGGGAGTTGACAATTTGCGAGAGTTCGAGCCATGCAGATGACAGGTAATGACTGCAGCATGCCGACTTCGTAAGCGTCCAATAAACAGCCTCTTGCGATAGTAGCGGCCTAAAGAGCCGCCATGCGTGAATTCAACGTGGCTTGTTCTACCCAAATAAGATTGTGTCGTACGTCACTCGCGAGCAAACACATGGAAGACTCTCACAGCTGGTTAGTCTTGTCTCATACTCCGCACCGTTTCGATCTAATTGAGCGAAGCCACGTGAACCAAGTCACGCCAATAACCAAAATTCTGGGCATTGACAATTGACTGTTGGTAATCTCAAGCATTGCGAGCTATGCCGATCTCGTTCAAGTGACGGCTTGTCGGCGTTCAGGGGCTCGTGGTGGAGCCGTGAGTTGGACGCCGCCAATGGGTGCCGACGCCGGTATCGGGACTAGCTTCACGGTCGGCACACGCCGTAATGGCTTAGGCTCATGATGGGGATTGGGTGGAAACAGACGGACTCGTATATCACGATGATATACCGCTAAATTGTCGAGAATTTGAATTCTCCATTCTCTGGAAGTTGAGCTAGTCGGTAGTCCCGAAACCAGTTGGCAAGCTACTGAGACCGCAATGGCTTCGAGAAAAGAGGATCCGATCGTTATCGTTGGGTGAGTCGACAATCCAAAGACAGTTCGGCTGTTCTGACGATGTAGTGCGGGTGTGATTGGATTGGATATCGCGCTTGTTCTCGCTCGGCGGGGACTCGGCCGGAAGACGACCGTCATCGCAGAGCATTTCCCCGGAGATACCTCCGTCAACTACACATCTCCATGGTATGACTTTGCTCAGATCGGTTGGGTATAGCTCATGAGTTGTCAATCTGACGTTGTATAGGGCCGGCGCCAATTTCTCAGCCATATCCGGTAGCGACAAGAACGCTCTGAGATGGGACCGCCTTGGATACAGCCACCTAACCCAGCTGGCAAAGGCCGACTCTCAGGCCTCGTTCGTCAAGCGCACGCCGTCGATTGAGTACTGGGACGAAGCTGTCTCGAAAGACAAGATCGCGTCCATGTCTGAGTACTTGGAAGACGTGAGCATTCCGCCGACGATGTATTCACCTGCATTGCTGACAGGTTCACATGTCCTAGTTCCGAGTCATCCCGCAGGCTGAGCTCCCTGACGGAGTCTTGTTCGGAGTTTCCTTTACGACTGTGACAGTGAACGCGCCGAAACATATCGAGTATCTCTTCGATCTCTTAAAGAAAGAATACGGTGTGCGGTTCGTGAAGAAGAGGTTGCCGAGCATCCAAGATGCTTTTCAACCGAACATCCAAGTGGTATTCAACTGTACCGGAAACGCAGCTAGGTTTCTGTCAGGCGTAGAAGATAGCAAGTGCTATCCAACAAGAGGCCAGATCGTGCTAGCAAAGGCTCCTCAGGTCAGCACAAATGTCATGAGACATGGTAGGGACTATGAGACATACATCATCCCCAGGCCTTGGTCCAACGGCAACGTGATTCTTGGGGGATACATGCAGAAAGGCGCCAGGTAGGCTATACCCCGCTGTTAACATAGAAACCTGTCATGATCTGACCTGCTTGCAGCACGAGCGACACGTTCGCGCATGAAACCGATTCCATCCTGGAGCGGACTACAGCACTCAGTCGCGAACTGAGTGAAGCACAGCCCGAAGTTCTCGCTTCCTTCTCAGGTCTCCGGCCATCCAGAGAAGGCGGTGCTCGTGTCGAGAGGACCTCGGTTGCTGTAAATGGCGAGCAGAGAACACTGGTGCACGACTACGGCGCGGGAGGAACGGGTTTCCAGGCGGGCTACGGCATGGCCTTGGAGACTGTTGAAAGCGTCAACGATGTTCTCGAGGCAGTTGCGGCGGAAGACTCTCGTCCCAAGCTTTAACCCCGGGAAGCATGTAACAGCCACGGATAATCAAGACGATTCCGCTGCTCTGAAAGCCTCGGCGACGTGAGGTTTCAGATGCAGCACGTTGGTGATGCCGCGCCAGAAAAGGGCATCGATTCTGAGGAGTCCGAGGCGGAGAAATGGAAAGGAGGCGGCCTTGAGCCGTAAGACTCTGCGCGTTGCTTGTAAATCGCTGATCCAGGCGGATGCCTCTTCAGGGGTTGGCGATGTGACGGCCATGGTCATCAGAGTGAAGCATATCGAAGAGAACATGAACTGGGACCATGCTGGCCAAAAAGCGACGTCGGCATCTGGACTCAGGTTTCGGATGGCTTCGGATAAAGCGCTCGTGCAGATTTTCACTTTCTCTCTTGTCGATTGCGGGCCGATGCTGGTGAGGGCTTCGGTCCGGTGATCCGACATTGGTTTGTGCGTCAACCACGGTCGCAGCTCTGCGCGGAGTACCATCAGTTGTACGTAAAATCTCGAGAGATGTAAGAAGGCCGATATGGACTCGGAATCATCGACATTGTTGTCGATATCGCCCAGGATAGGCTGCGTGATAGCCAGAGTTTCCGAGGGGTGAGTAGACAGCTTGCTGATGGCTCGCAGAGAGCTCAAGATGTCGTTAGCGGCAATTGAGATCAGGGAGAACTTCACCACTCACTAAAGCTTGGAGAGAACTGCGTTCAGTACTTCCGTGGTTCTCGAGTAGTCAATGAGCTGGTCTTGGTCGCGTGGCTGGAGGCCTGCATCTGCAAAATTTCCTCGGTCCAGGGATGTTACAGACCAGTTATCGCTATGGATGAAAGGCGGTCGGCCGAGGCTACAGGCTAGCCACTTGTCCACTGCGAAGATCAAGAAAGACATCCTCCTACGTTGCGACCGCTGCCAAGACGGGATCGCCCACGAAGCAGCGTCAAGGTGGAGGCCAAGCGTTGTGGCACAAGAGACCAGTTTTCCCATCAAATCCCACCTGTAAGACGCATCCGCCACCATGGGGTCTGACGATGGACGCAGTACAAGAAGCAAGAGTGTCTGGGCCACAGAAATGCTTGGGGAGTGAGTTTCGTGTTCCAGGCAGCTGCTGATGATCCGAGAAAGGGCAGGATAGGGCGGCTTATCGTAGGCGACATCGACACTCAGCCTGTCGTCGTGGACGGCAAACGGAAGGGAGATGGCGTAGACGGCTGCTAAAAGGTAAGCCGCGGCAGATGGGGTGTCTAGAATCTGTGTTTCTGACATGATCGGCCATCGAGGCTGGACAACTTGGAAGAAGAGTTTGATGAGACGGGCTCCCATGTCGGGTGAGATGACTTCCTCCAGCTGCTGTTGGGCCTCTGTGCGGTGGATATCGAGGCCAGCTTCTTCCCTTCGACGGCGAAACAGCGACTGCTTCGATACGAGGAAGTGGTGCGGAACCGGCGCGTCTTGAAGAGAATGAATGGCGAGTTCTTTGAAGCCGAACATGCCACGTTCGTCGAATCTGTAGTGGGAGAGAAGGAGCGGATCCATGTCGCTGGTCAAGCCCATGAACTGCGGATTGGCGCCATTTGCATAGTCGGCATCAGCTACGGATCCCGTGACTGTCTTCAACGAAGGTGCCGACGGGGTGGCTGGTGGCCGAGGACTTTGAAACATGGCCTCGAATTCCGATGCGGTTGTATCAAAGTTGAAGTCGCCGACGAACTGCATCGGACTCTCGGCAGAGAACTGCCCTCTCGTGATGTTTTGCAAGACTAGCGACGGGCTGGACATTGTGACTTCTGTACCGATTGCTGTGGCTGTGTGAGATGGCGGAGACTGACGACCATCACGCACACCATGATCTGGCGGAGCAGGCCGCTTCCGAGGCACAGCAGCCTCCATGAAGGTGCATTCTCGACTGTGCAAGACACAGAGTCTGCAAGGCGGTGCGAGGTCGATGCGACATGCTGTTTTCCGGGACCGACAAAAGTCGCATGGGCGTTGTCGCTTGCTCATGTAGCGACGGGCTTGACCAGGCACAGAGGGGTCGGAAGACATGGTCTGAATTGCGTCGCGCGTCGGGGAACACAGGCCCGGGTCAGGTATTGGCCGGTCGTAAGGTTCGATGCAGGGTTGCGTGTGCCATAGTGAGGTGCCTGTTGTCGTATCGGGACTGCAACAGAGGTCGAGGCATGCAGAAAGATGAGTACGTGTGGTATCTGTGACGAAGCTGACGACGAGGCAAACGAAGTCGTGATTATGTTGCTGGAGAGTACCCAACAGGTGGGTAGACATCAGACAGATGAATCGTGCTCGATCTGGCAGCTGTTGGCGCACGGCTGTGACAGATGGCAGCTGGTGCCAGTCTATGGAAATCTCTTCACCTTGACCACCTGCGCTTGAGTCGACGGTCTATAGTAATAATTGTAGCGCTTCACAGGCACATACGACCATACCCACTGGAGAACTCGGGATCCCGTCCGCTCTCCCATAGATAAGCCAGTGAGGGCCGGATTAGTAGTTGGGTCGGTGACGACCAGCGAATACCTGGTGTTGTATTACATACGACCATACCCACTGGAGAACTCGGGATCCCGTCCGCTCTCCCATAGATAAGCCAGTGAGGGCCGGATTAGTAGTTGGGTCGGTGACGACCAGCGAATACCTGGTGTTGTATGTAGCACATCTTATTTTGCTACACATGGCACCTCCCTTAACTACACTCTGAGACTTTCCACTCTCTCCCATGGACTGTCTCAATTTTGGATTAAGGAAGATTACCTGTCCTTCGGGGCGGAACCCAATACTCACCGCAACGTCCATTACTCCATGGAGGTTGAGGTCCACCAATCGTGGCTCACATTTCTAAAAGAGACTTCTCTTTTTGCTTGCTGTCAGTATCTCCACATCGATCAGTCATTGGCATATTGATGAATGCTCCTTTTTGTGTATTGTCTTGCTGACTGCGGACTTGACTGCCATCCGAGCACCTGTACCTCTACCTTGCTCCCGCATTCGCGGACGTCATGGAGTGCAGCAAGAATGCCTGCGGGCGACAGCTCATGTACCACTGAGGACTGAGGCGTCAAGCTATCGAGTTCGGTTGAACGTGTCATGGTCACTGGTCGTCACATGGCTGATGGTCAACGAACCTCCAGCAAACCCCATGATCCAACACATCAACGATCCAACACGTCAACGTGGGGCAACCTCCGCCAACATCTTCATCGGCTCGGTCAGACGTGAATGGTCTAGATACGTGAGGTTTGTTTCTGCCATTCAACAGCCTGCTTCCAAGTCCCCCATCACATCGACGTCCCACACCCCCCTCGTGAAGCAAACATGTCCTTTCGGAGCTCTCCTCCGTCTCCGTCAAGCCCGTTATGACAAGCAAACCGAAGGATTGGCGCCCTCGGACCATCCCCTGTGACAACGTGGGGGGAGCAAACAACCGTAACCGTACCGGGCAGGAGCCCAAAGAGCCTCTTCCAGCGGAACCAACAGGTTGTCACACGCGTTGGCCAAGTCATCCGTGGAGCCTACTCATTGTACGTCGACCGAATCAGCACCTCGCAACACTGGCCCACGTATCCAGAACGGGCATCATCTTGTGGCTCCTATGGGACCTCTTCGACCCGGACATGTTTGCTGTGCCATGCGTCCGCAGCACTTGTTGGTGCAGGGTACGTGATTTCCGCATCACCTCGCAAGAGCTGTTGAAAGGGAACCAGACACGATTCCCGCCTCGCCGGCTCCTTTTAAAATCCTGCTCAGGTCGCGCCGCATCATGTCGTCCGTGTCACGCTGTTCGTCCCTCTCATTCCTCAAAAAGACTGAAAAAGACAACGCCACGTCCCTGACTGACAAGCAAACATGTCCGCCACGGCGTCCGTCATCGCCAGCCTCGACGAGCTCGACGCATCCCTGTTCGAGGACAAGGCCGACCGCGTCCGCGTCCGCGATGCGCTCTACGGCGCGCTGCGCAGGTTCCAGACCCCCTGGAACATTGGCTGGGACCACGTCGTGACGGCCAACGGGGGCACCGCCGCCATCAAAGCCCTCATCGACGCCGGCGTCTTTGAGAAGTGGGCCGAGGCGGGCGGCGGGCCCATGACCTGCGCCGAAATCGCAAAGCTCGTCGACGCAGACGAGCTCCTCATCCGTGAGTCGTCACAATTTTCCTCGGCCAGAACAGCCCATCTTACAACTCACAGGACGCCTCATGCGGTGCGTCGCGGGCCAGTTCCTCATCACCGAGACGGACCTGGACACCTACGCCCGCACGCCCTGGGCCGAGGCCCTCGGCGACGACCACGCCCTCCGCGCGTGGTACGGCGGCTTCTACACGGAGCTCGTCAACCCGCTCCTCCGCTCCCTGCCGGCATTCCTCAAGGCGAGCGGGTACAGGAACCCGACGGACCACGACGACTGCAATTTTCAGTTCTGGAAGGGCCCCGGCGCCACCTTTTTCGGGCACGTCGCCTCGAACCCGCTGCTGACGACCGACTTCAACGACGCCATGGAGGGCAACTCGAGGGGCAACCTGACGGACTGGCCGGACGTGTATCCCACCGAGCAGCTGCTCGAGGGCCTCAAACCAGACCGCGCCGTTGTCGTCGACGTCGGGGGCGGCAAGGGCCACGATTTGATCAAGTTCCACGTCAAGCACCCCCAGATCCCGACGAGCGGTCTCGTGCTGCAGGACCTGCCCGGGATTCTCAAGGACGTCCCGGGGGACTACAAGCTGGAGACCCGGGAGTACGACTTCTTCACGCCGCAGCCCGTCACGGGGGCGAGGGCGTACTTCATGCACGGCGTCCTGCACGACTGGCCCGACGTCAAGACGGTCGAGATCCTCAGGGTCGTGGCCGCGGCCATGGAGAAGGGGTACTCGAAGCTGCTGGTCCACGAGAACATGGTCAACGAGCGGGGTGCCGTCGCGAGGGTCACGTCGCTGGACATGCTCATGATGGCGGGGTTGGCGGCGGCGGAGCGGACCGAGGGCCAGTGGGCCGACGTCATCACCGGCGCCGGGCTCAGGATCGTCAAGATATGGAGGGGCATGGACAGGGGCGAGTGCATCATCGAGGCGGAGCTGGCCTGAGTGGTTACGACGGGTGGTTTGAGCGTTTGGTTTTCTTCAATCTTTCAGCATGTTCGTCGTTTCTGCTGTCTGCCAATTTGCCTGTTTGTCTATTGAGGTAGATTTCACATATCACAATTGTTACCGTACATCAATCAGTCGACCTCGGGTGTGTCGAGAGGCTCAATGGCAGCGCAGACGGGTACGGCTCCCGATCACACGTCACCTGCACACGAGCTGCTGTGCCACGACCGGGCTGCGAAGCGAGCCCGCCCCATAGGCCGGGCTGTTGTCTCGTTACCTTCTGCATCTTCAGCATCCTGTAGATGCGCGGGGGAGGCCGATCGATGCTACTCTACAACGAACCTCTCGTGACTCCCGTTGGGTGACACATCGGCCCGACGGTGCGAGGGCGTGTGCTCGCTACGACGATCTGGGGAATCCGGTTGCGCATCGCCCAGGAAAAGTTACAGACGCCTGTCGAGGTACTTGAACGCAACAGGCCATCTCCGTCGTCCAGCCCTCACGGATGTTTGTACGGAGTAGCGGTGCTGCTCAGGTTCCGTGGAGCACGTCGTGTCGGTTGGAATGGAATTGATATACTTCATCGCATCTCGTGAGATTCCACGTGAGTAGAGCCCAAGCACGTCATATCGGTCACTCTCTCTGTCCTCTCTGACGATGAAATCAAGACATGTGTTTTGGGTTTCTAGTCACTTCTGCTGCAGCTGTTTGGAATGAGTCAGCTTGGATGCTCCTTGTGGCCCCAGGCCTCGCCTACACACACCGTAGCCGCAACCATTCATGCATCATCAGACCGAGAATAGTTCGATTTGTATATCCCCAAAGACGTCTGGGCACTTGTTGTCGGCGCGGTATGACGTCGGTCTTGGTGATGTATACTACTCACCTTGAAAGTTGAGACTTGGGAGCTGCAGTGGAAGACTCAGCATGGAGACTGGAGACCACAAGGTGAAGATGCCACATGATGGATCCCCTGGGAAAGTCTCTGTATGGCTTTCTGGGTACAGTTTCAAAGTCCGTGGCTACACGCTTCGTCAAGACTCGAAACTGTTATCCACCAGGCAGCATGGACGAAATCAACTTTCGGCCCCAACAAGGGACCCGACCGAGATCTCTGGTCTAGTCATAACTTATAAGACCACTCAAACTACAAGTTAGAAGGTGCTGACAACACGGATCAGCGGCTCATGCAGCACAAACGGCAAGGTGGTTGGCAAGACTACTAGCTGATGGAGTTGGTGGGTTTTCAACCTGCGACGCAAAGCATGTCCCGCCGAGAGCCAACAGACTGACCGTTCCATGTGTTTGCAACAACCAGCCATTGGGGTAAAATCAAAACTCAAAATATACGACAGGAGACTATTTCATATACGACAGGAGACTAAGAAATAGTCTCAGGGTATGTGACACGGCGGCGTGTCTCATACGTCAGGTGTCCATTTGAGTCGATAGAGCGCAGTCTTTTCCCCGGCTTCAAATGAGCAAGACGTGGAGCATGCCTGATTTCGTCGGTTATTTCCGCCTCGATTCTGTGACCTGTCCCTGAAGCCCTTCCGAACTCCCCTGTTGATTCTTTCCCAAGGTACCGTTTACGGCACTGTCAGCATCAGTTGCCATCATATCCAGCTATTTCCCTTCTTCGCTCCTAGAGAGATGGGGGGCTTTGCGCAACCTTGGGCTCATAAGCAAGTATAAGTAGTCTATTTAACCTCGTTCCAGCCCGGATGGCCACCCTCAGTTGCATCAGTCCAGTAACTATCCCGCCTCAGAACAACACTCAAGATGCGTCTCGTCTTTCTTTTCTTTGCCACCGCCAACGCAGTGCGAATGGCCTGTAACGGCGGAACGGCTGGCAATAACGGATGTGAAGGCCAAGGTCTACACACGTACTGCGTAAGTTCAACCGCCAAGACCTTGACCAACTCGACATTGTACAGTCTTGCACAACTAATCGAAAATAGTGCACCGACAACTTCACGCCAGGGTTTCCGACGGCAAGGGAGGTTACTGTCCTGACTGAAGACAACAACCACAACGTCTTTTGCGCGGGAGACGCGCCAAACGGCCCGACGGGCAAAAGATACTGTGCCCCATGATGGAAAGGTCAGGGAAACCGAGCCGGCGGTTGTAGTTGGGGCAACGCGGGCACCGCAACTGCTGCGGTGCCATCAACTGTGCGACAGATGTTGGATAGCAGTGGCTGTCCTATAACTAGTCTCACGGCAATGGCGGAGATTATCCAGGCCGCTGCGAAAAGGGGTTCAACCCTGGACGCTCTGTGTGGACTCTGTGTGGCCAGTGAAATTGATGTCATTATTTGGGTTGCGTCGGCTTGATTTCTTCTTGAAGCCCAAGGCCTTTTGTCCACCTATCTTGATGGCAACTAACACGACATGCATGAGTAACGCATCATGAGGCCAAGAATTCATGTTTTCGTCTGTCTCCATAGAGTTCTGGGTGCGCGGCATCGCGTCAGTCTTTGGGGTAAACCCGACTTGACTCGAACCCTGGGGAATTTCAGAGTTGCATAGTAGGAGGTTCAGCACAGAGATCATGAATCGAGCCCCTCTGATAAGCCTCTGCGCAGCTTTCTGGGCAAAGCTTTGAAAACCATGGCTACATGATTTGTTGAAATTGTCATTTACCAAGCAGCATGGGGACGAAAAATTCAATATTCGGTCTCAACCAACGACCCGGCCGAAAGCTCCGGTTCAAGCACGAGACCACTCACACTCTGTCAAGTGCCGGCAATACAGATCAGCAACCTACACATTGGTAGCTCATGAGGTTCGCTGGCTGTTTAGATGCGACGTGAGGCACATGACGCCAAGAGCCGACACACCGGCCGACCATTCAATCTAATGAGGACGGCTGAGACTTGGGGTAGAAACAAAACCCAGAATATACAGCGAAAGACTAGTGCGTGAGAAGATGCCCATTTTGCGGTGGGACTGACAACAAGATACACAGTACGTCGCTCAGCTTTTACCCAACTCTGCGGCAGTTTCACGATATGTGATACGACGGAGCCTCTCACACCCCGATGTTTTCCATTTGACAAGACACTAGCTTCTCGCCGAGTTCAGATGAGCAAGACATGGAGCATCCCTGGTCTCGTTGATCAATTCCCGCCTGAGCCTCTCTCCCGAGCCATTCGAAGTGCCCCCTGCTGATACTCTCCTCCCGTTTGTGGCACTTCGAGGGGCTTTTGCGCAACCATGGGCTGCCGCGCAATTATAAGTAGTCTGCATACATGGCCCGATCAAGTGCTCCTTTAGACATCCAACCTCCATCACATTTTTATATCCATCTCGCATCAAGACAACTCTCGAAATGCGTATCGACATCCGTCTCGTCTTCCTCTTCTTTGCCGCCGCCAATGCAGAAATACAGCTATGCGACCATGGAACGGAGGGCATTGATTATTGTGAACGCAAGGGCATGCACACGTACTGCGTAAGTCCAACCGAGAAGCTTCCGACTGCGTTGTTGCCATATTCTCACGCAACGGAAACCCAATAGTGCATCCCGGAAAGCAAGGGGCCGCAGCCGGGGTACACGGTTCCGAGAGAAATCATCGAGCTGACTACAAACGAGGACGCCAACCCCAACTGTCAAGCTGAACTAACGAGCACCGTTGCGGGTATGAGATGGTGTGCCTTGTGAAGGGCGTGGGGAGCGAACCGGTCGCGATGGTGGGGACAACATGATGAGAACTGCGACGACCGCGGACAGCAAACCTTTGGCAGAATCTGCACGTACGATTGAAGCAAGTCAATGATTCACCCGTGACCCTCGTGCGATCCCGCCGACGCGGCCATGAACATGCGTAGACAAGAGACAAGTGTCGCCGTCGTCGCGGTCTTGTCCCCTTTCTGTGCAGGCGCGTGCAATGTTGATGGACCCAGCTCCGTGAGGCGGAAGAAGACGCTGATGGAACTCTTCTCCCAAGGTCTGACCATTACAACATGGTCTCGCGGGTGAGAGTTGATTCCAGCCCAATGGCGAAGCGGCTGCTGGTGCCTTTGGATTGGTGTTTGCCCAAGGGGGGCCAACACAACATTCTTCAGCTTCGGGTCAACTGTGTTCGTGACGATGATCATCAGCAAACCAAGCAGGCGTGTCCAACATGGTTGTGCCTGGACTCTGGCAGCGAATCCTGACAACCACTCGACGTGTTCATGGTGTCGATCATGTTTTTTTTTTCGGTCAACTGCGACTTTCACAGTCTCAAGCCCCAACGCCTTGGTATCTTGCCAATGGTTGCAGCCGCAAGAGTTGCAATCTCGCCTGGCACTCGGCTGCAACCATTGGCAAGATACCAAGGCGTTGCAGTTCCACCGAGGTCGACCTTTCCGGGTTGGCCAGCTGTCGACGTTTGGATTTCCCCAAACAGTCGGCTTCCTTGGAACTACTTCTGAGGTCGTGGGCAAGTTTCCGCGAACAGGGGCGCTGTCCTCGGACGTGGGACCGACGGTCCTTGTAGTCGTCGGGCGGAGCTGGTTGACGCCATCGTGTTGTTTTTCCATCATATTTTCGGCCACGGTTGCGTCTTGCCATGGTCCAGCGGCAGTCGGTCTGCTGTACTCGCCTCGGCTCGTCGACAACACGGGCTCGAACAACCCTACGCAACAGTATAAGCCAGTGTGGCCACGATCTCCGCAGCATGTGCACATCACCCGCCCATAATCCGAACATGGTAGCGGCAACTCGTAGACCAGATCAACATCAACAGTCCCAGAAACGCATTCACAGTGGCGAGGGTGTCACCCTTTTCAGACCGCACAGCAGAGTCGAGCGCAAATCACTACCAGACTGTGACATTTCATCATCTATGGGTATCCGCTTCTCAACACACACAACACACGCACCGCCCACGCCCCTGAACCCCGTCTACAACGCCGTGATCCAGTCGCGCAGGACCTTCTGGATGTCGTGGCTGTTCTTCTCCATGAAGAACATGTGCCCGTTGCCGTGGATGCCGACCTCGCCGAGCTCGAGGTGCTGGGCGCGGTAGCACCCGGCCTGCCGCAAAAACTCGACGGTGCAGTGGTCGTAGGGCGCGTGGTACGAGGCCTCGGAGGTGACGAGGAGGATCGGCTTGTGCACGAGGTTGACGAGCCGGCGCGGGGCCGGGGTCTCGGCCTGGAGCACGCACCGGACGTAGTCCTCGCCCCTGGCCGCGTAGGTCTGCTGGACGAGGTCGGCCGCCGGGTCCGCGACGGCCGGGTCGTAGGTGACGGGTATGTCGGTGAGGCCGTAGGGGCGGCCGGCCTTTGTGCTGAAGACGGCCTCCTGGAAGGGCGGGCCCGTGGGCTCGAGCAGGACGAGGGCCTTTGTGAGCTCCGGGCGGGCGTCGGCGATGACGACGGGCATGATGCCGCCCTGGCTGTGGCCGAGGAGGACGGCGGGGCGGCCGATCCTGTCGAGCAGCGCGGCGCCGGCGTCCCGGACGGTTTTCTGCTGGTACGTCGCGTTGTTGACGAACTCGACGTTGGAGCTGTAGAAGGCGTCGAAGACGTCGTCGCCCATGACGCCCGCGCCGGGCCACTGCGTGTGCTTGGCGGCCTGCGGCCAGAGCATGTAGTCCTTGACGGCGGTGAAGCGCTGCTGGATGATCTCGGCCGAGTAGGTCGAGGGCTTGGCGGCGCCGTAGGCCGGCATCCACGCGGAGCGGCCGCGGAAGGTCTGGTCGACGATGTAGACCTCGAAACCCTGTCTCACAAAGTGGGAAGCCCAGCCACGACCGCCGTCGGGCTTGTTGAGGAAGTTCTGGTCATGGGAGTCAGCGGGATGGGTTCGGCCGAGTGGTGTGTGTGTGTGTGTGTGTGTGTGTGTGTGTGTGTAAGCCACCCCCGGAAGAGAGAGGCGGAGAGAGACGCCAGAGCATAGAGAGATTGGAGAGCAACGAAAAGGTTTGAGGGATCTGCGGTGCTAACTTACGGTTCCCGTCTGGGCCTGTCCATGGATCAGGACGATCGGCGTCTCCTGGCTGACACCCTCGACGGGGAGCAGCTTCTCGACGTACATCTGGTCACGGAAGATGTGGCCGCCCGAGCCGTCGTCGACGTAGCCACCGCCGACGTAGAAGTAGGAGCGGATGTAGGGGACCTCCGAGTCGCAGTCCTTTGCCTCCGGGCTGGGGAACGCGGAGGACTGGCCCAGCAGCGCGGCGGCCACGGCGGCCAGCTTGAAGAACTGCATGGTAAAGCTGCGTTGACTTGTGTCACGGTTTGAAATTGAGACACGGGATGGCTAGCTAGCTCTCACACCTAGACAGGAGACCCTTTGGAATCAAGGGAGAGGGGATGGGAAGGGGGAGAAAAGAGAGTAGGCCGAACCGACGGGGAAACGAGTATTAGGTAAAAGAGCGACAGTGGTTGGGCAGGGGATCAACAGACTTCTATCCGGCTCACGCGAGAGAGGAGTGGCAAGTCAATCTCTTTAATGAACGAAAATCACGTCGCGCGAGTGCTCCGCCAGGTTCCAGCATAAGAAAGGGTCCATGTCATGGTACTCGACTGATTTCCAACGGTAGGGCTGATGGAGCGGCCAAGGGAGTTCAGGTAACACGACGTCCAGACATGGCTTTTGCCGGTGAAGATGTCCCTGCCACCGTCGGTATGTAAACTGGATGGCGGCACACGCCCGAGGAGCCGAGGGCGTCACGCGGCCTCCTCCCGACTTGTTGCCAGCAACTATCCGCAACTATTGGGACTTTGGGTCCCTGGGTTTCTGCGAGACGATGACTGGCGGCGGATGTCGGGGGCGATGGGGACGAGTTACACAGCATGGCCCAATTTCCAACCCGTTACGAGATGGCCAGCCCATATAAAAGGTGGTGATGAGGAACCGCGAGTCAGTAGGTCGACAGGGACCGGGGCACCAACACGCCCGGCGGTCTCATGTATAATGGAGCTTCACGTAGTATCCAGTCGGACTTCGTGGGTAATAACCTTTCGACAAGATACTGGATGCGGATCTTGTCCGAGCTTTAATCTCCGCACGTAGCAAAGGCAGAAGAAATTCTTCTCGAAGAGTTGACGACATCTGCCGATGCTGTAAGACATTACCACGTTGCCAACGACATCTGGGGAGCCGCGTTCTGTCAAAGACGTGTTCAAAGGACCAACGAGAAAGGCATTGTGCCATGCAGTCAAGCTCCATCCGGATATGTGGGTGAGCTGCAGATCAGCCTGCGGGTCGGAGTGAAGATTACGATGATCTTGAGCCATTTCCCACTCGACCTTGGTCGATCCGCGTACCCAAAACCTGTTCAGCTCTTGGGATTGCCAAGCCAGGTCTACCGGCCGTCCAACTCGGCTGTGGCTGTATCGTCCGCTAGTCTTCCTTAGTCCTCCGATCAACGGTCAGGCCATCCCCGTCTTGACCTAGCGGACGTTCGTTTTGCCCTCGGAGCATCCCTGTAAGGCACACTCGATGTACATGCAGTGTCCTTGACAGAGTTCTATCTTATTTTGTGTATCTACTGTATGTACTATGCTATGTTAACGACGGACGTGGTCGGCAAATATTGAAAGTGACAGGTCTGGTCTTGGAGGCTTGAAAAGAGATCCAAGCGAAAGAATACCAGCGCGTGATGGATGCTCCAGAGTTCACGTCGCCCTGGCATGTTTGTATTCTTCAAGGAGGCAACTCTGCGGCGCAGAACCTTTAGCACGCAAGCCAAGAAGAACACTCAAGTAACATTCGGCACCGCTCGGCTTCTAGAAGTATCGTGGTCCCCATACTACGTACATGCTGCAGAATACACGCACGCCAACATGTACGCAGTAAAGAGCTGCCTCGGAGCCCCACGGTGGATCGTAATCACAAATATTATTATGGGGAAGACACAACAGCCGACGTGCTTTCGAAGCGCAGCAGGGTTGAGTTTGGGAGGGTTCATCGAGAAGCAGAGGACGAACGACGGGCGACGGAGGTCTCAAGCCCTGATCCTTTCATTCTGGACCGGCCCTCCGCAAGGTCTGGAAACTGATGTCGCCCGCGAGACCTCCTCGGAATGGTATGATGGCCCTCTCGTAGGGCACCGGGATGAGGAGGCGTACGGGATAGACCTCAGGCTAAGCAGGGCCCCTTATTTCCTCGGTCTATGAAGTAATGTGTAGTGCGTACGTCTGGATGCTCTTCGACTCTGGGAGAAAGGATAATAATGGTTCTTGAACTGCCCCGTCTGCTCCCGTTCCTACTCCTAGGACCCTTTTTTCCCGTCGTCTCTACTCTCACCTCGTCTACTTCGCCCCAGTGCGTGCTCTCTCTCTCTCTGCCTCACAGCTCGTCGTCCCACCCGAGAGCACCCTCGGACCCTCGCCGGCCATGGACGACCCGACGCTCCTCATCCACTGGCTGTTCAGCTGCGTGGCACTCCTGGTCATGGGAGTCAGGCTGGTCAGCAGAAAGGTCGTCAGACAGGACTACAACCTCGGCGACTACCTCACCATGGCGGCCTGTGTCTGCGCACTGACTCGTCTCGGCCTCATTCACGTCGTCCTGACCTGGGGCACCAACAACGTGACGCCCAAGTTCCGGCAGACGCACACCTTTACCGACGACGAGATCTACAGGCGGGAGATCGGCAGCAAGCTCTCGATTGTGAATCGGGTCTTTTACAATTCCTAGTCAGTATCTTTTTTTTTTTCGTTGTTTTATCCATCGTGTCGTCGCCACCACCCTTGCACTGCTACCGCAACCCCGGATCTGGTGCTCGCTTGTATGCCCTCTTCTGCGCGTTGTCGAGTCAGGGACGAACCACTTTAGAGCTGTGATTGATTGCAGAATACCTTACGGAGTCTACTCTAGCAGTATCCGTACATCTTGTACTGACTTCAACCCAAGTCTCTGGTTACAGAAACTCGTCTTGCTGGACGTCTACCGACGTCTACTCCTCAACCTTCGCTATGAAAAGATCACCGTCTGGTCCTTTTCCATCGTCTTCTTCGCAACCTATGCGGCCTGCCAGGTGACGACGTTCAGCGAGTGCAACCCCCTCCACCTCTACTGGCAGGTTGTCCCCGATCCCGGTACGTGACTCGTCGTTTCTCTCCTGTGAACGACCACTCCCCAACCCAGATCGATCACGACTGACTACTCACACCCATCCCCCCCCCCTTGCCAGGCTCGTGCTCCAAAGCCCAGCTCCAACTCGTCGTCGTCGGCATCCTCAACATCGTCACCGACTTCATGCTGCTCGTCCTGCCGATCCCGCTCGTCGTGTCGCTCAAAACGCCGTGGCGGCGCAAGGTCCAGCTCTACGCCCTCTTCACCCTCGGCATCTTCATCATCGCCATCACCGTCATCCGGCTGCCCATCAACATCACCAACAAGGACAGCCAGGTCAACCGCACGACCTGGGCCAGCGTCGAGCTGCTCACCGCCGCCGTCGTCGTCAACGCGCCGACCCTCTACGGCATCTGGAACAAGCGCAGGCAGGCAAAGTCGTCGTCCATGTCGCACGGCGCCTCCGGGCTCCACTACTACGCCGGCGGCACGCACGCGTCGACGGTCCACCGGTCCACCGTCCGCGGCGGGGCGGCCGAGGAGGCGTACGCCATGAACTCGCGCAAGAAGCTGGGCGCCATGGACGGCATCATGCAGACGAAGGAGGTCATCGTCTCGGAGTTCAGGCAGGATGGGGAGCGCGGCAACGGCCGGTATGAGAATCTGCCGGACGACGTGGAGAATGCGTCGAATCACTCGAGCCAGCACGGGATCCTGAAGAAGTAATGACTCGCTGCCTCAATATAGAGAAATAGAATGAGAATATGAAGGAAATCACAAAACATACGATGACGAGAGTCTGGACTTCGTGGTGATCCATCGCAAGGCACCGACAGCCCCCCCTGGATTATCCTCTCGGGTGATCTCCGAAGCCCGCCCAGCAAGAGCCGGTTAACCGTCGACTCGACGGAGCCCCGAGATCCATCTCCCGCAAATTGGCGCACAGACGCGCTCCGGATCGTCGTCATCGGATGAACGGGTTTCCCAGGGCGACCCCAGGCTCACCGTCGGCTTCAATTTAGCTGAGACAGGCGGTAATAAGCATCGACACACTCTATCTCTGCTTCAACAAGTGTTCGACCGATACTGAGCATAAGCTTACGTCTCATGGCAAAGCTGCAGTGCTTCTATCAGAGACAGCAGACGACGAATATGTGAGTCAACTGAGATGGGGATGTAGTCGCCAGACTCTCAGTAAGCTCGACAGAGTTTGCGTCAGCGCTGCGCCAAAATGTGAAAAGTTGACCAGATCTACGAATGTAGCAAAAGTGAATATGGGCTACGGAGAAAATGAGTGTTACTACATAAAGCTCAGCGACTTCGAAAGGACATGTGAGTAAGGAAAGGAGACATGAGTGTTTGAGAGATCAGCTTGAGAATAAGTTCATAAATATGAAAATGATGAATGAAATATGAGGGCTAAAAGGCAACCATGAGCACATTTGAGCTTCGTCGGGAAAAACGTCACCGAACTACACACAATCAACTGAAAATGTAGATGAGAGAT
Organism: Colletotrichum sidae; assembly: GCA_004367935.1. Taxonomy (NCBI): domain Eukaryota; kingdom Fungi; phylum Ascomycota; class Sordariomycetes; order Glomerellales; family Glomerellaceae; genus Colletotrichum; species Colletotrichum sidae. The sequence continues at coordinate 3,596 of QAPF01000361.1, read as the reverse complement.
GACCTGCATCTACTGCGTATGGCTGCGCATTCGGCGAAACGTACGCGTCTACACCTTGTCTCTCTGTCGCATTTCGGTTCAGCGCTTGAAAAAAAGTTCGTGAAAAGTCGCCGACGACATCACGACACGGCGTATGGGGTATCACACACGCAATGATTCCTCGCAGAACGCGGCAGGCCAGGAGTCTTATTGAGGCTCAACAGCACGCAGCCTGATCGGAGCCCCGAGAGGCGAATGAAACCTCATCATCTAGGCTTTCCTCCCTTCTCCTCCCCTCACTCCGAGTAAGACACCATGACGCCACTCAGCGACAGGTTGTAGCACAGCCGGAGCGTCGCGGACAAGGCCATCCAATGGCGATTCTAGTGAAGCTGGGCAGAAGCAGGCTGCGAGCCGAACAGGCATAAATGCTTGATTACAAGCTGCGCGCCCCGGCTTCTCTCACGGGTCATGATGCATGGCTCCAGGGGTTTGGTGCATAAGCGACACTTCAGCTGCAGTACAGTCGGCTTCTTTGGGAGAGTCAGGCTGGCTGATGGATTGCTATTAGATGGGGATGTTCTAGCTGCGATCATCCGTACCAGGCCAAAATCCATTTATTTTTCCATGCTTCCTGTGTTTCTTTCCCGCGGGATTCCGTGTCTGTTGGACCACGTCGCTTGGATCGCTCGCGACGGCAACGCGCTCGACCGAGAAGTTGAATGCCCACTCGCGCTAGCAATCTTCCTCTGACCCTTGCCATCGAGTCTCAACCTTTCAATAGGTGTCAGGCACACGACATGGCCGAAAACGAGCTACCCGTGGCCGCGGCCGCACTCGCCATCGCCATCTTGGCGCTCTTCGTCGCCAGCCTTCAGATACTCCAAGCCGTCTTCGCCACGGCCCGAGGACTCCCCAACTGCGATAAACGCGTCATTGGCGACTGGGCGCGGTATACGAAACGGAGACCGAAGATCACGCAGCTGCGGCTCGAGGTGCAGTTCGAGGCCCCCATCATCTTCCTCGCGCCGCAGACCAACACCAACAACCCCATGAAAAAGGAGGCGTGGCAGGCAAAGGGGACCAAGGAGAGCTGCGAGCAGATCCGCATCAAGTGGAAGGACGTGGTGGCACACGCGCAGGAGGAGGACGACGATCCGCAGAGCGAACCGAGATCCCACGGCGTCGGGTCGTCTCTCAAAAGAGCGAGACCGGACGAGGAGAAGCCGCCCGAGAGCAGGGCCCTCCAGAGAAAAGGCCGCAAGTCAAAGGAGCCCATCCACACCGTCGACAACGAGCAGGCGACGTGGGTCTGGCTCCTGGTGGCCGTCCAGCGGATGGAAGCCGAGTCCAAGCAGTGGGAGCAGGAGCACCGGGGGCCCGACGCGCCCGGCTTTGCCGATCCGACCCTCACCGTCAAGATCCAGGCGAAGCGGCGGAGCTTCGACATGAACCCGGCCATCAAGAAGCCCTACGCGACGACGACGATTTCCCACCTCGTCGAGCTCGCGGCGGTGCTCGGGCTGTACTGGAAGGCGTTTGACCGGGACGGCAACCAGTACCGCGCCGAGGGGAACGGCTACAGCCTGACGGGGTCCCGGGTCGCCGACTTTGGCATCGTCTTCGTCTTCGAGAAGACGGGGCGGACCGTGTTCGAGGAGAAGCGCATCATCCCCACGTCCGAGGTGAAGGAGCTGTGCTTCGGGAGGGTGCCGACTCTGTACCGGGGGCGGGAGAACGGGGACGAGGACCTGGACTGGCAGAACCCGCTGATGACCTCTTCCGGAGAGGGAGACTTGAGAGTCGAGATCTTGCAGCTGGGGAGCCGCGACGAGATTGCCGAGACGCTCACGCAGATCGGGTGCAACGTCAACACCACGCTGTACGTCAAGGAGGAGAACAAGTACAGCCATGCTCATCTGTTTCCGGGTCAGTCGCGGCGGGCCCAGCAGGCCGGGATCTGATGGCTAACCTGCTCTTCAGTCACGTTCGAGGTCATTGGCATGCTTGCCCGCACGTTGCACATCAAGGACAGGAGCTTCAGGTTCCTGCCGAACCCGACCATTTCTCGCTGGGATAGAGATTCGCTTTCCCTGTTGAGGCTCATGGGCGAATTCACAGATCTGCTAGAAAATAATCACAACGACATCAAAAGGTTCAGCAAAAAATATGGAGACAAGATTCAGACCGAGATGTCCAAGATTGGAAACATACTGAAAGAAGCTACGCGTTTAAAAAGAGAGCTGAAACCAGGCAGGAAGTTCGCATACAAGGACCTCAACAAGCTCCACGAGGCCATCGACTGGGCCGACGAGGTGCTCCAGGCAAAGGAGCAGACGCTCGTGCTGGACGTGATCCGGTGTCACCTCCAGGAGGTTCTGGCAGCCATCAACCACCCGTCGTCCGCCGCGGGCGGCGCCGGAAACCCCACGGGCAGCGACGCCCCCTCGTTTGGCGACCTGCTCGAGACGCCGCCGGAGAAGCGGGAGCACAGCTTCATGAACATCTACTTCCACAAGATCCTCCATCGCGTCGTGGCGACCAACTCGTCCAACCAGGGCGGCAAAGACCAGGAGCAGGTGTCCCGCGAGATTTACAAAGACAACGAGATCAAGATCCTGTCCCGTCGTGGCACCGGCATGGGTTCGCCGGCTGGTGAAGCCGCGGCGGGAGAACAGTCGACGTCGCCGGGCACGTCGCCCACGGATGCGGGCCCGGGTTTGATCAACAAGCAACGTTGGCCCGAAACGGAGAGCGTGCGTGGCACGACGAAACCCACGCTTGAGTCCTTTGTCGGGGAGCACTTCCAGATGCAGCGTCTCACAATTTGGTATACCCTGGTGTTCCGCATGATCTGCTGGCTTACGCTGCACGACTTTGACAAGAGGGATGTTCAGTTGCCCAAGAGCGAGTTGATGGGCAACAGACAGCCTGTTTTCATCACATAGCATGTCACTTTCGGCTTGGTTCGAGCTGAGTGATAATTCCCGGTACGGAACACGGTGTATGAGAGGTGATACTATGCATCAAGATAGGCTTGTAATTACCCACCCCATAGGTACCTATGGGTTACCCAGATAATAGGTTAGGTAGAAGCTTTACCTATAGGTCTAACCTAAATAGTCTATAAAGCTATAGGTACCTATAGTATTACCTATAGGTAGTGTTACGGCCAGCCTTAGGTCTAGCAGAGGTGAGTCTGTTAGTAGTAAGTCGAGGTTACGAGGTACAGGTAACAGTATTATCGTCGTGCTGATGAGATCAGGTCTTCAGGGCTTACTCTTAGGTCTAGCAGAGGTGAGTCTGTTAGTAGTAAGTCGAGGTTACGAGGTACAGGTAACAGTATTATCGTCGTGCTGATGAGATCAGGTCTTCAGGGCTTACGATGATCAGGTATAAATCCAACAAGGGGTTGTGAGATAATCACAGGAATAAGGCTAGGAGTATCCGAGGATAATCACAAAGTTGATTGCTGAAGAGCTATAGAAGTCTGATCTCAAGCGTACTCGAGCTCATCCTATATACAAGTCTGAATCCCTGGTACGTTCCTTAGTCGTAACGGGTCATATTGATCCCACATGATCCGTTGGCCCCCAACTCTTGCTGGATCACATTGA